>CM055127.1:156930895-157114476 GCA_029206835.1 Rana muscosa | reverse complement strand
AATGCAGACAGATCATGGCTAATGAGAGGATTTGGCAGGGTGCTGTACATGGCTTCCTGAACACATCACAGCACCCGGCCTCAGCACTCCTCTCTAGAGACTTCAGTCCTGATGCAAGCAGTGGGATGGCTCTGGGAGGAAATAGGCAAATGGCAATGTTCCTTGATGGGTGGGTGTCAGATTGGAGGAGAGGGCGTGCCTGCAAATTTTCTTTGGATTTAATTAGAGGTGCACCGAATGAAAATTTTGGTACCGAAAATTTAGGATGTACTTGGCCGAAAACCGAAACCGGAAATGACAGTTTTTAAACAATATTTATAACCTTTTTAATTAATCTCATCAATTTAAATGAATATGAATTTATTGACGACCATTATTGGCACCTTTAGCGCAAGAAAAGCTCAAGAAAAATGTATCCCTTTAAATTCTATGTCTGTCTGCACACTGGTCTGGGGGGCTTCCATTGTGGTGTTAAAAATCCAGCCACAAAAAACGCACCTCCCAGTTCAAATGCATTAAAAACGCAGCAAGAACGCATCATTAACGCTCCCGTGTCGCGTTTTTGATGTGGTTTTTGATTCGTATGACTTATGAAAAACACACCATAAGCACAGTAATCATGGTAAAATCGGCCCAAAATCGCAGTGAATTCGATGTAAAATCGTGGCAAAAAACGCTGTGCGTTTCCAATGCCCTTATCGGCATTCTGCCGATAACACCATTTTCAGCAGAAATGTTTCTGCGGCCGCAATTTCAGTGCATCTCCCAGATTTAACAAAACCGTATAATATGAGGACAAACCTAAAAATTCCTAATGTGTATGCAATCAGGCAAGGCCCTTGCTCTATATAGTTGAAGGTAACTAAATAATTGATATCTTCTGATTTTTTTTTTTTTTTTTTTTTTTTTTTGTTTTTTTTTTTTTATTATTATTATCAAAGGGTAATTGATATCTTTTTATTTTTATTTTTTATTATTCTTATTATCAAAGGGTAATGATATTATTATTTTTTTATTATTATCAAAGGGTAATTGATGTCTTTTTTATTTTTTTTTTATTTTTATTATTCTTATTATCAAAGGGTAATTGATATCTTTTATTTTTTTATTATTATTATCAAAGGGTAATTGATATCTTTTTATTTGTATTTTTTATTATTATTATCAAAGGGTAATTTGATATGTTTTCGTGTTTTGTTTTTTTTTACATATAAACACTAAAGATCTCTAGAGGAGATCTCCGGTATCAACCAGATAGTAATACAAACAATATAAATAATGTAATTTAATCGATCCCCCTATTTGCAAAAATCATGAGGGTCGTTCATTAAATGGGGAAAAAAGGCTTGCCCCTAAAACACACTGATACCAATTTAATAAAAAAGTATCCTGTCCCCCAAAAAATACTGACCCTTGGACCTTTGACTCTGACCTTGACACAAACACTATCACAGGCACTAACCTAGATCAAACCTTGATCTAGGTGTATATATATATATATTATTAATAATAATAATAATAATAATATTATTATATTTTTTACACACATTTTTGTTTTCTCTCTGCAAGGAAAGAGAGATACAATGTATCTCTCTCCTCCATTCACAGAGAGAGAAAACATGGGGGCGGGCTTTACAGTGACTGATCACTGTGGTAGCCAATTAGAGGCTATCATAGTGATCAGGTGACCCAGAATCAAGGGTTCCGTGTCCTGATCATTAGTAGGGGCCCAGGGCTCTTGGTGAGACCCCTGGTCTCTGTGCTTGGAGATACGCAAATATGTGGCCCCGCAGCAAAAAAGCCCGGTCTAGTGGGGCCACATATTTGTGTGAGGTCGGTGTCAAGGTTAAACTTCATCTTTGACAAGTAAATGACTCTCTTGCACATTTGTGTGGGGGGTCCTTTTAGGGGGAGTCAGCTGACGACTCTTTTCTTTCAGAGGGAAAGTTCCGTCCTCGTTTACAGCAGATGGCGGCATCCAACCCGGAGAGCACGGTAGAGAGCTGCACCAGGAAGGCCTTCCAGCATCTCCCCAATGTCTCTGCCGCTATAGAAGAACTGTGCCAGCTAAAAGGCATCGGGCCTGCCACCGCCTCCGGTGAGTGAAGCAAATCAGATTCCGGCCACCGTGTCAGAGTGACTGCTTCCCTGACTGCTCCGACCTAGGGCTCATTAGAGGCCAGCGCCATCCAAAACCAATAACCTAGGCCAGTGGTCTTCAAACTGCAGCAGGGGGGCCAGATGCAGCCCTTTGCTTTTTATCCGGCCCTTGGGGCACGGTTTCATCCACTGATACCAACAATGGGGCATAATTCCCCCCACTGACACCAATGACAGAACACAATTCCTACCAATGACACCAACGATGGGGCACTATTCCTCATGAAAGGATCCAATTCCTCCCACTGAGCCCACAATCCCCACTGACCCAATGATGGGGCACAATTCCTCCCACTGACCCCAATGATGGGGCACAATTCCTCCCACTGACCCCAATGATGGGGCACTATTCCTCCCACTGACCCCAATGATGGGGCACTATTCCTCCCAATGACACCAACGATGGGGCACTATTCCTCCCAATGACACCAACGATGGGGCACTATTCCTGCCAGTGACACCAACGACGGGGCACTATTCCTCCCAGTGACACCAACTACGGGGCACTATTCCTCCCAGTGACACCAATGACGGGGCACTATTCCACCCAATGACGCCAACAACGGGGCACTATTCCTCCCAGTGACATCAAAGCCCTTCACACCTTTTGGGGGGGCCCATCTGTAGCCAGTGGGATTAAAAAAATGCCATAGGCTTGGTGATCAGTGGGAGTAAAAAAAAATTACATCATTGGTGTCAGTGGATGAAAAAGTGCACAATCGGTGTCAGTGAGAGAATTAGTTCCCTATCTGTGATGTCAGTGGGAGGAATAATGCCCCATCGTTGGTGCCAGTGGGAGAAATAGTTCCCGATTTCTGGTGTCAGTGGGAAAATTGGTTCCCCATTTCTGGTGTCAATGGGAGGAATAATGCCCCATCATTGGTGTCAGTGAGAGGAATAGTGCCCCATCATTGGTGTCAGTAGAAGGAATAGTGCCCCATCATTGGTGTCAGTGGAAGGAATAGTGCCCCATCATTGGTGTCAGTGGAAGGAATAGTGCCCCATCATTGGTGTCAGTGGAAGGAATAGTGCCCCATCATTGGTGTCAGTGGGAAGAATAGTGTCCCACCTTTGGTGTCAGTGGGAGGAATAGTGCCCCATCATTGGTGTCAGTGGGAGGAATAGTGTCCCACCTTTGGTGTCAGTGGGAGGAATAGTGTCCCATCATTGGTGTCAGTGGGAGGAATAGTGCCCCATCATTGGTGTCAGTGGAAGGAATAGTGCCCCATCATTGGTGTCAGTGGGAGGAATAGTGTCCCACCTTTGGTGTCAGTGGAAGGAATAGTGCCCCATCATTGGTGTCAGTGGGAGGAATAGTGTCCCACCTTTGGTGTCAGTGGGAGGAATAGTGCCCCATCATTGGTGTCAGTGGGAGGAATAGTGCCCGATCATTGGTGTCAGTGGGAAGAATAGTGTCCCACCTTTGGTGTCAGTGGAAGGAATAGTGCCCCATCATTGGTGTCAGTGGGAGGAATAGTGTCCCATCATTGGTGTCAGTGGGAGGAATAGTGCCCGATCATTGGTGTCAGTGGGAAGAATAGTGTCCCACCTTTGGTGTCAGTGGAAGGAATAGTGCCCCATCATTGGTGTCAGTGGGAGGAATAGTGTCCCACCTTTGGTGTCAGTGGGAGGAATAGTGTCCCATCATTGGTGTCAGTGGGAGGAATAGTGTCCCATCATTGGTGTCAGTGGGAGGAATAGTGTCCCACCTTTGGTGTCAGAGGGGAGGAGTGGTGCCTCGTATCAGTGGAAGGAATAGTGCTCCAAGGGCCAGATAAAGGTAAGCAATAGGCCACATCTGGCCCGCGGGCCGCAGTTTGGAGACCCTTGCTCTATGTTTAAACTTTAGGATAAGTTACAAACTTTAAGATAAACCAGCCTGCACTGAGAACAGCATTGATCATGTCTTGTATGTTTTCCCATATAGCCATCCTGTGTGCTGGGGCCCCGGAATCTGCGGCGTTCATGGCAGATGAAGCGGTGGAGAGTGTGCCCGGTCTGGTGCCCATCCAGTACAACCTGAAACATTACCTGAAATTCCTGGAGGAGATCCGCAAGAAGACCGCAACCCTAAACGCAGGTGATGGAGCAATGAAAGTGTCTGAGACCTGCCAGAGGTTAGGAGTGTTCTCAGCTATATCCCAAAGATATCCTGAAACTTCATCCCACTAAGGAGGTTTTCCCTCACTTCTATCACTGTGACACCAGGTGGGGTGAGCAATTGTCACCGCGGGCCCTTCCCCTCTCCTATCGAAAACAAAATCAAACTATTTGATTGGAGTTTTTAGCTTTAAAGCAGAACTGAAAGGTCAACATTTTTCAATGATCCCTCACCGGTGCCACCATCTTCTCCTGTTTGCGGGTTTTCGGCCTTCTTCTTTGGCCAGTATGGGATGACGTCCCTCCTGCGCATGCGCAAGAGCTAGTCGTTTCAGCACACAGGGATCAGGCCGGCTGCTGTAAGTTGCAGAGCTCCGTTTACATGCCGGGGATCGCCGTGAGTAGACAGGTAGGTGTGTTTTATTGCAGGAGAGACATTGCATGCTTCTTCTACAATAGAAAGCCTGCCTGCTCACAGTAAATAACTGCAGAATTTTAGGCCTGCTTGAAGCCTAGGTTGACATCTATGTTGATTAGGGCCGAAACAACTAATCGATTATGAAATTAATCGATTACAATTTTCATAATCGATTAATCGGCCAGTAACATAATGGGGTTAAAAAAAACTAAAATTAGCCCTTTTATAGTAAAAAAAATAGCAAATCGCTACTGTAAATATCACTTTCACTGTCCCACAGTAAAAAATTAACCCCTTACAGTAGCGATTATTTGCTCTTTTTGTACTAATTTTTGTTTTTTTAACCCCAATATGTTACTAAACATCTGAGGCCTGGGTCACACCTCTGTGTTTTTTGGTGCTTTTTTCAGAAACACACTACAGTTCATGTACCATGGTTTCCTATGGGACACGTTCACATCCAGGATTTTTTTCAGCTGCTGTGTATTTGGAAAGGACAAGGACTTTTTTTAACGCAAAACGGTGCTATTTTGTTTTTTTGGTTTAATATACTTCAATGGAGAAGCTGCAGAAAAGCATGTAATGTGTTTTCGTGGCAATTTGTGTTTTGTAATCTGCCCAACAACAAATTGGCCAAAAAAAATTTAAAAAATGCAAATCGCAGCAAAATTTACCTTTTTTTTTTTTTTTTTTTTTTTTTTTTTTTTTTTTTTTTTCTTTTTTCATTTATTAACCGATTAGTCAATTAATCAAAACAATAATCGGCCAACTAATCGATTATGAAAATGATCGTTAGTTGCAGCGCTAATGTTGATGTGTTTTTCCGGCGCATTTTGTGATGTGTTTTTTGCATGCAGTTTTCATGAATTTTGCATATTTTTTATTTATTTTTTTCTTTTCATAAACTGAATAGCTGGTTGTTAAGGAGCGGCCTGGGAAGCTGGCCGCCACGTTCTTAACAACCGATGAGTCATCAGCTGTCAGCGGCTTCCCCGCTGTCATCTGAATGTAAAAACAAGAATTGCCGGCAATAAAAAAAATCAGGAAAGAATGGTATGGGCTTCCCAACCCCCCCCCCCCCAATCCAAACCAGACCCTTATCCTGAGCATGCATCAGGTCAGGAAAGAGAGGGGGCGAACCATACCAGGCTACATGCCCTCAACATGGGGGGGGGGGGCTGTGGGGAGTGCTTGATTGGATAAAGGTCTGGTATGGATTTTAGGGGGGACCCCACAGCATTGAAAAAAAAAAACCCCAAAGAGCCTGGTATGTATTGGGGGGGCATGCTTTTTTTTTCATTATTATTATTATTTAACCACTTCAGCCCCGGGCCATTTGGCTGCCAAATGACCGGGCCACTTTTTGCGATTCGGCACTGCGTCGCTTTAAATGACAAGTGACGTCTTTTTTTTCCCACAAATAGAGCTTTCTTTTGGTGGTATTTGATCACCTCCTGCGGTTTTTATTTTTTGCGCTATAAACAAAAAATAGAGCGACAATTTTGAAAAAAATTCAATATTTTTTAACTTTTTGCTATAATAAATATCCCCAAAAAATATATAAAAAAAAACAAATTATTTTTCCTCAGTTTAGGCCGATACGTATTCTTCTACATATTTTTGGTAAAAAAAATTGCAATAAGCGTTTATTGATTGGTTTGCGCAAAAGTTATAGCTTCTACAATATAGGGGATAGTTTTATGGCATTTTTATTAATAATTTTTTTTTTACTAGTAATATCGTTACTGCGACATTATGGCGAACACATCGGACACTTTTGGCGCTATTTTGGGACCATTCACATTTATACAGCGATCAGTGCTATAAAAAATGCACTGATTACTGTGAAAATGTGACTGTCAGTGAAGGGGTTAACCACTAGGGGGCTAGGAAGGGGTTAAGTGTGTCCTAGGGAGTGATTCTAACTGTTAGGGGGCGTGGCTACGAGTGACACGTCACAGATCAGTGCTCCCGATGAGAGGGAGCAGACGATCAGTGTCACTAGGCAGAATGGGGAGATGCTTGTTTACATTGGCCTCTCCCCGTTCTGCAGCTCTGTGACACGATCACAGGACACCGGCGGACATCGAGTCCACGGGTCCCGCGGGCACGGAGCTCGCGGACGGCGGCGGCAAATTCAAAGTGACGTAACAATACGTCGATTTGCCTGTCCTTGCCATTCTTCCGACGTATATAGTCGTGAGCCGGTCGGCAAGCGGATTATTATTATTATTATTTTTGTTTTTACATTCAGCGGGGAAGCCCTCTGACAGGTGACGAATCATCGTTTGTTAAACAGTGGGCCGGGAAGCCGCGTCCTTAACAACCAGCTATTCAAAGAGAAAATGTATGTAAAAACGCATCAAAAACGCAATACTTGTGTTTTTGGCATGAGTCCATTGAAATATATTACATGCAAAACACAATCTGCTGCTGGAAAAAAAGTCTCTGACCCTTTCCAAAAACGCATTGGCTAAAAAAAAAACGCATAGATGTGAACGTGTACCATAAAAAACCATGTTAAATGGACTGTAGTGTGTTTCTGCAAAGTGCAAATCACACTAAAAATACGCATAGGTGTGAACATAGGGTAAGGCTGGACTGAGAGGATGCTATGGTGCCGTGTTTCCTGTAAAACTGATATTTGTCAGGCTGGTATCAGACACAACTGATGACTTCTAGAACCCGAAACCGAGATTGAATTCACTTACAAGTATCTAAACTGATGGCCACCAGATGGCAGCACAGCTCAGCATAGCTGAACCCCGAACCAGAAAAGTATATTGCAGCTTAAAGTGGACCATACACCTCTGTGAAAATTCTGCATATTCAAGGTGCCCCCCCTTCCCCCAAAACACTGTATTGTTGTTTCCTCCCACAGTGCCTAGACGAGGGTGACTTCATTCTCCTTCAGGCAAAATTTCAGAGAGTGTTGAGTAGCCCAAATCTTGCATTAAGGTGGTTCTAAAGCCTGAGGCTGGATTCACACTTGTGCGGTGCGAATTCCAGCTCTGTTATCTCTGCAAAGAGATAACAGAGCTGTTCAGCGGATCATATGCGTTGTAGATGCGAATTAGCAGACCAGGGAGAGGGGAGGGGGAGGGGAAGTGTAGTGAGCAGGTTAAAAAGTCCTGTTCAGAACGGAAGACATCTGCGAATCAGATGCGTGCCCATAGAAGATAATGGGCCTGAATTTGCACCTGAGCCGCACCGCAATGCCTAGAAAACGCACACTTTTTTTGGCACTGCGCAGTGCGAATGCGTTAGTACATATGTGAACTAGCCTCATAAAAATGTATGTATTTTCTAATGACATGCGAATTGGATGCGTTTTAGGCCACATCCAATTCGCATAGGTGTGAACCCGGCCTTAAGGTTTTTCACCTTATGCATTCTATGCAATAAAGTGAAAAACCTTCTGTGCTGCAGACCCCCCCTCCCCCCCGACTTTTCTTTACCTGAGCCCATCCAATCCAGCGATGTGCAGCGACTCCCGCCATTTTCTTTTTCCTTATTGGACAGATTGATAGCAACGGGAGCGATTGGCTCTTGCTGCTGTCAATCAAATCCGGTGACACGGGAGCAGAGAGCAGGGCTGAGTCCTGCTGTTTGTGTCAATTGAGGCAGCAGCAGGCCTCGGGAGCGGGTCTGCTCAGGTGCCCCCAGGGAAAGCAACTTTCCATGGGGGCACCTGATGAAGAGGGGGGGGCCTGGAGCGCCGGTGGGGGACCCCAGAAGAAGAGGATCGGGGCCGCTCTGTGCAAAACTGTCTGGACAGTGCTGATTGGCCCTGTGCTGATCACAAAAACAACTCTCTAGAAAAACACAAAACTGAGCATGTGCAGCTTGTCCCCCTAGCCTCTTTTCTATCAGGAGATGGATTGGGGACAATGGAAGGGGAGGTTTAGAGAAGACAGGATCAAACAGACTTTGTACCCAATGCAGAGGATTAACCCCTTAGGTTCCACAGTGAGAAGAGGTTCGGGCCGCTCTGTACAGAACCTTTGCACAGAGCAGGTAGGTATAGCATGTTTGTTTTAAAAAAAAGAAAAATGGTTTACAACCCCTTTAAGATGCAGTATCTTCTCTCAAGATTTGGGATAATCAGCATTCCTCTGGATCTTCATAGCAGGAGGATGGGCCCACCCTCTACACTATGGAAGTTGGGGTAGGGGGGGATATATCATAATTTCTGTGTGTTTCCCCAGTCACACCGTCCCCCATACAGATAGAAAACACAAACAGGAAACACATTTACCTCCTCGATCACCCCTGATGTTAACCCCTTCCCTGCCAGTGTCATTAGTACAATGTCGTTGCATATTTTTAGCACTGATCACTGTAATAATGTCACTGTTCCCCAAACAAGTGTCAAAAATGTCAGTTAGGTGTCCGATCTGTCTGCTGCAGTGTCACAGTCCCGCTAGAAATCACTGATCGCCGCCATTACTAGTAAAAAAAAAAAAATGCCCTAAATCTATCCCCTATTCTGTAGACGCTATAACTTTTGCGCAAACCAATCAGTATATGCTTATTGCGTTTTTTTTTGTTTGTTTTTTGGCCAAAAATATGTAGAAGAATACATAACGGCCTAAACTGATGAAGACATTTTTTAATATTTTTTTGGGATATTTATTATAGCTCTTTTTTTGTTTATCGTGCCAAAAATAAAAACCTCAGAGGTGATCAAATGAGCGCCAAAAGAAAGATCTATTTGTGAGAAAAAAAGGACGTCAATTTTGTTTGGGTACAACGTGGCACGACCGTGCAATTGTCAGTTAAAGCGACGCAGTGTCGTATCGCGAAAAATTGTCTGGTCGGGGGGGGGGGTTAATTCCTTCCGATCCTTGAGTGGTTAAGTAACACTTTTTTTTAAGAGGGGCGGGCTGTAAAAACGCAGTACAGCCTTGTGTTTTTACCACCCAAATCGGCCGTTAAGGGCTCATACACTTGGGAGCAGAGGGCTGTACAGCGTACAAAACGGCCATACTTCTGCGTCCGTGAGTCACGGGAATTACATACAGCTGCCTGTACAATGACAGGTTCGGGATGTACGATGGTAAGCACAGATCTGAGCGTATAGAAGTGTACAGCCTGCGTCTGGGGAAAACATTCATCACTGTGCGAATGTAAATGATCGGATTTGTGTTTATCAGCAACACCAGTGACTCCCAGGCACATCAATACCAACCATTTGTTTACCCTCTATGGCCCTTTGCTCCCATGTACATGAACCTTTACAGTTCTTAGATGTGGTGGCTGCGTTAGTTTTCATTTATTCTCTATTTTCAGCTGATGATCCTGCCAGTAGCACACTTCCTGTCCTAGGATGATGAAGCTCATTCACTGAACTGTATCTGTAGAAGAACCATGGCTGGCAACCTGAGCTGCTCTGCTTCTTTGGACTAGAAGCACATCCTCATACTGTAAAACCTTGGATTGCGAGCATAATTCATTCCAGAAGCATGCTTGTAATCCAAATCACTTGTATATCAAAGCAAATTTCCCCATAAGAAATAATGGAAACTCAAATGATTCGTTCCACAACCATTTATTCATAAGTCCTTCAGTTTATAGTCCATATAAAAAGATTATAGTGATGTGACAGGTTGTGTAACCATAAAATGTCCATCCACAAGGGGATTAGAAGAAAAATCCAGCAGGAGCTACAGAGTATAAAAGAGAAGAGAGGCGCCTCTAAGTGTAGCAATATGTTGCTAAATGTTGTACCTTCATTAAATGTAACCATATTACTACACTTAGAGGCGCCTCTCTTCTCTTTTATACTCAGTTGTGACATGACGCTACTCTTATATCAAGACATCACTTGTATATCAAGTCAAAATTTATAAAAAAAATTTGCTTGTCTTGCAAAACACTCTCAAACCAAGTTACTCTCAAACCAAGGTTTTACTGTATTTTCATCTTCATTACATGGGGTGGGGGGGGATAAGTAGTTCACAAAAAATAGCTAAATCCCTGTCCTCCAACGCGCCTATGCTCTGCTGTCATTTGAAAGAGGAATTTGTCTCTTGCAGAATCGGAGGAGAAGAATTGGACCCCTCATCGGGTGGAGCTGTGCCTGTGGGCGTGGAAGGTCGGACAGAAAATGTGCCCCAAACTCCTGGAGACCCTGGAAGATGCAGACGAAAGACCGGCGAAAAAACTAAAGACAAAGTAGTGATTGATTAGAAGAGGCCTCCCTTCTTTTTCTTTTTTTTTTACTGCACAATAAATCCCTGAAATCACTATTGTCTAGAGAACTGATTAGTTGAGTTTTTCTGCGGCTGTAAAATGGCGCCCTCTGCTGTTTATAGGTGCAATTAAAGAGACGTTGGGGAAGCTTTACTAAAACAGAATCTGGTGCAGCTCTGCATAGTAACCAATCAGTTCCTAGCTTCAGCTTGTTCAATTGAGCTTTAAAAATTAATACCCAGAAGCTGATTGGTTACTATGCACAGCCTAATCTCCCCCATTATCATTTTGCCTGTTCAGGACCCCACTGGCCACTTTATAGTCACTTCTCCAGCTGTCCACAATGCTGCTATCTCCATCACAGCTGGCGCACATACCCAATGCTTTTGGGTAAGGGGGAGTAGGTGACCTCCCGTGATTATAGGCCTAGTACTGCCACATAATGGAGGGGTAACGTTACCTCTTACTGCAGACTCCTACACCAGCCAACACTGTACAGTGCATCCGGAAAGTATTCACAGCGCTTCACTTTTTCCACATTTTGTTATGTGCCTTATTCCAAAATGGATTAAATTCAATTATTTTCCTCAAAACTCTACAAACAATCCCCCATAATGACAATGTGAAAAGAAGTTTGTTTGAAATCTTTGCAAATTTATTAAAAATAGAAAACAAAAAATCCCATGTACATAAGTATTCACAGCCTTTGCCATGACACTCAACACTGAGCTCAGGTGCATCCTGTTTCCACTGATCATCCTTGAGATGTTTCTACGACTTGGTCGGGGTCCACCTGTGGTAAATTCAGTTGATTGGACATGATTTGGAAAGGCACACTCCTATCTATGTAAGGTCCCACAGTTAACAGTTCATGTCGGAGCACAAACCAAGCCATGAAGTCCAAGGAATCGTCTTTAGACCTCGGAGACAGGATTGTATGGAGGCACAGATCCGGGGAAGGGTGCAGATTTTTTTTTTTTCTGCAGCATTGAAGGTCCCAATTAGCACAGTGGCCTCCATCATCCGTAAATGGAAGAAGTTTAGAACCACCAGGACTCTTCCTAGAGCGGGCCGCCCGGCCAAACTGAGCGATCGGGGGAGAAGGGCCTTAGTCAGGCAGGTGACCAACAAACCCGATGGTCACTCCGACAGAGCTCCAGTGTTTCTCTGTGGAGAGAGGAGAACCTTCCAGAAGAACAAACATCTCTGCAGCATTCCACCAATTGGGCCTGTATGGTAAAGTGGCCAGATGGAAGCCACTCCTTAGTAAAAGGCACATGACAGCCCGCCTGGAGTTTGTCAAAAGGCACCTGAAGGACTCTCAGACCATGAGAAACAAATTCTCTGGTCTGATGAAACAAAGATTGAACTCTCAGGCCTGAATGGAAATCATTATGTCTGGAGGAAACCAGGCACCGCTCATCACCTGCCCAATACATTCCCACAGTGAAGCATGGTGGTGGCAGCATCGTGCTGTGGGGATGTTTTTCAGCATTAGGAACTGGGAGACTAGTCAGGATGGAAGGAAAGATGAATGCAGCAATGTACAGAGACATCCTTGATGAAAACCTGCTAAAGGGTGCTCTGGACCTCAGACTGGGGTGAAGGTTCATCTTCCAACAGGACAACGACCCTAAGCACACAGCCAATATAACAAAGGAGTGGCTACGGGACAACTCTGCGAATGTCCTTGAGTGGCCCAGCAAGAGGCCAGACTTGAACCCGTTTGAACATCTCTGGAGAGATCTGAAAATGGCTGTGCACCAACGCTTCTCATCCAACCTGATGGAGCTTGGGAGGTCCTGCAAAGAAGAATGGGAGAAACTGACCAAAAATAGGTGTGCCGAGCTTGTAGCATCATACTCGGAAAGACTTGAGGCTGTAATTGGTGCCAAAGGAGCTTCAACAAAGTATTGAGCAAAGGCTGTGAATACTTATGTACATGGGATTGTTTTTTTTATAAATTTGCAAAGTTTCAAACAAATGTCTTTCACGTTGTCATTATGGGGTATTGTTTGTAGAATTTTGAGGGAAATAATGAATTTAATCTATTTTGGAATAAGACTGTAATATAACAAAATGTGGAAAAAGTTAAGCGCTGTGAATACTTCCTGGATTTACTGTATTTTTATTTTTTTGCCATGAAGGAAGGAGCAGTGATGGAGTTCTGGAAAGGTATGAAAAAGGGGATTTTTATAACAGCTTACCTGTAAAATCCTTTTTTTGGAGTACATCACGGGACACAGAGCGACTTAGTCATTACTAATGGGTTATATAGATACCTTCAGGTGCTGGCACTGGCAACTTCCAAAACCGGAAGTACCCTCCCCTATATAAGCCCCTCCCATCCGGGAGCACCTCAGTTTTGTAGCAAAGCAATAAGTGTCCCAAAAAGAGGGGTGGGAGCTCTGTGTCCCGTGATGTACTCCAAGAAAAGGATTTTACAGGTAAGCTGTTATAAAAATCCCCTTTTCTTTTTCGTACATCACGGGACACAGAGCGACTTAGTCATTACTAATGGGACGTCCCAAAGCAATGCCAAATGAGGGGGGGGATACACCATACATAAGCTGGGCGCCATCAGGCATGAGGATCTCTTGCGGCCTGCAACACACTGCGCCCAAAGGCGACATCCTCCTGACTTCTAACGTCCACCTGGTAGAACCTAGTAAACGTGTGTACTGAAGACCATGTTGCGGCCTTACAGACTTGAGCTAGGGAGGCCTGGTGATGCACTGCCCATGAAGTTCCAACTGCTCTCGTGGAGTGCGCCCTAACTTTGAACGGAGGCGGTCTCCTTCTCAAGCCATAGGCTTGTATTATGACCTGTCGAATCCACTTGGCTAAAGTAGATTTTGATGCTGCCTGACCCTTTCTGGGGCCTTCCGGCAGAACAAACAAAGTATCCGTTCTACGAATCTGAGCAGTGGCTTTTAGATAAGCTTTAACTGCTCTTACTACATCCAAAGAATGCAATAACTTTTCCTCTACCGAGGTAGGTTTGGGAAAAAAAGAAGGAAGAACCACATCTTGGTTCAAATGAAACCTCAATACCACCTTAGGAAGAAAGGCTGGATGAGGACGTAATACTACTCTGTCCTTATGGACAACCAGATATGGCTCCTTACAGGACAAGGCGGCTAATTCCGATACTCTTTTAGCCGAACAAATGGCTACTAAGAAAATCAATTTCCTGGTGAGAAGAACCAAGGAAATGTGTTGTAATGGTTCAAACGGTTGTTTCTGTAGAACCGACAGAACCAGGTTTAAGTCCCATGGACATATGGGAATACTAACCGGAGGGCTAATACGCATCACTCCTTGTATGAAAGCTTTGACTAATGAATGCAAAGCCAAGGGCCTTTGAAAAAATATTGACAAGGCCGAAATCTGACCCTTGATAGTACTCAAGGCAAGCTTCCTATCTACAGCCCACTGTAGGAAGTCCAGAATCCTACCTATTACGTACTTACGCGGATGCCATTTCCTGGCCTCACACCACGCGATGTACGCCTTCCAGATTCTATAGTAGATCTGCCTGGATACCGGCTTCCTGGCATTGATCATGGTAGATACCACAGGATTAGAGAGCCCTCTCTTTTTTAGAATGTGGGCTTCAATAGCCAGGCCGTCAAACCCAGGGCTGGTAAGGAAAGGTGGTATATCGGTCCCTGCGAAAGCAGGTCCGGACGATCTCCGCGTACCATGCTCTTCGGGGCCACGCTGGAGCCACCAGAATCACTGGTTTCTTTTCTACCCTGATTCTGCGGATTAATTGCGGTAACAATTGTGGCGGTGGGAATGCATATATCAGTTTGAACTGATCCCAAGGGAACACTAGGGCATCCGAGCCGCAAGCTAAGGGATCCCTTGTGCGAGACACAAATCTGTCCACCTTTGCGTTGAATCTGGATGCTAGCAGATCTACATCCGGTGTTCCCCACCGCTGGCATATTGCCTGGAAAACCTCGGGGTGAAGAGACCATTCCCCCGGGCATAATTGCTGGCGACTTAGAAAGTCCGCTCTCCAATTTTCCACTCCTGGGATGAAAACCGCGGATATGGCTGGGACATATCTTTCTGCCCATTCCAGGATGCAATTCGCTTCCCTCTGGGCTGCACGACTCCTGGTGCCACCCTGGTGATTGATATATGCCACTGCTGTGGCATTGTCTGATTGAATTCTGACGGGACCCTTGGAGTTTGGATGTCCATGCTACTAGGGCATACCGGGCTGCTCGTATCTCTAAGAGATTGATGGGCAGGGCCTTCTCTGCTTCTGGCCACTTGCCCTGGAGAGACCATTGCTCCAGTACTGCCCCCCAGCCTATGAGGCTGGCATCTGTAGTGACCACCTTCCAAGAAACTGGACTGAAGGGTTTCCCTTTTTCCAGATTCTGGGGCACCAACCACCAATGGAGGCTCTTGCGAACGGAAGGGGACAGGGACATTGGTAAGTCTAAAGCCTGAACTTTTTTGTTCCAGGCTGACAGTATGGCCCTCTGCAAGTTCCTTGAATGGAATTGACCGTAGGGTACCGCTTCGAATGAAGCCACCATTTTTCCCAGCAGCCTCATGCACAGGCGTATGGATGGTTTTCTTTTTGTACCCACTAAGTGGGTCAAATCTCTCAAAGATGACACCTTCTCTGGAGGTAAGAAAATCTTTCTCTGATTTGAATCCAGCCTTAGCCCCAAGTATTCCAGACTTTTGACTGGTCTTAGAGCTGACTTGTCTCGGTTGATAATCCAACCGTGATATTCCAGATACTTGATTGTCTCGTGAATAGCTACTTCCAGTTTTTCCACTGAGTGGTCTATTAGTAGCAGGTCGTCTAAATATGCCATTATCGTTACACCCCGTGTTCTTAGATTGGCCAATAGTGGGGCCAGAATTTTTGTGAACACTCGTGGTGCTGTGGCCAGACCGAAAGGTAAGGCTCTGAACTGAAAATGGCGCCCTTCTACTACAAAGCGTAGAAATTTCTGGTGGGCCGGAAAGATGGGAATATGCAGATAAGCATCCTTTATGTCGATCGAGGCTAACCATTCCTGCCCTTGTAGGGCGGTGGCCACCGATCGGATCGACTCCATCCGAAAAGTCCTGATATGTAGGAATTTGTTGAGCCCTTTTAGATTTAATATGGGCCTCACGTCCCCATTTGGTTTGGGGACTGTGAAAAGGTTCGAGTAAAACCCGAACCCGCTTTCTTCCAAGGGAACCTTCATGATTACACCTTGGAGCAATAGTTGTTCTAGTGCCAGAAGGAGGGATCCTCTCTTTTGGGGATCGCTTGGCACGTTTGACCTCATAAAATGGGCAGGAGGAGTGTCTTTTAACTCCAGCTTGTATCCCAGACTTACTGCGGAGATCACCCATTTGTCTCTGATGGTGTCCCGCCAGGTCTCTGTGAACAACTGAAGTCTTCCCCCCACCCGATTGAGTGGGGGCAACCCTTCATGACTTGGGGGGAGGTTTCGTACCTCTCTTGACCCAGGGTTTCTTGTTACCCTGTGATTGTCCCTGATTTCTGCCCCCTGGATTTGACCGCGGAGGCCGTCGGAACCGTTTCACAGCCGATGTGCCAGGGACTGGAGAAGTAGGCCTCTTAAAAGAAGGACTTCTACCCTTGTTCTTAACCGGCAAGAGTGTACTTTTACCGGCAGAAATTTTCTGGATATACTTGTCCAGATCTTCTCCAAATAAGCGTTCTCCATGAAATGGGAAGCTAATTAGCAATTTCTTACAGGGAGCTTCAGCAGACCAGTTTTTGAGCCACAGAAGCCTACGCATATGTACTATAGACAGCGTAAAGCGGGAGGCCTGTTGGATTGTATCCTTTATGGCGTCTACCGCAAAACACAAGGCTCTAGGTAGGTCAGCTAGGGCAAGAGCCTGCTGATCTGGTAAGTCTCTTAAGACTTGTTTCAACTGATCCTTCACTGCTTGGCAGACCCCAATCGCTGCTACTGCAGGTTGTGTCACCATACTTGCTGTAGAGAAAGCAGATTTTAGTAAAGACTCCAATTTTTTATCTATTGGGTCTTTGAACATTGGAACATTATCTACTGGACATGTCAGTGATTTATTCACACAAGAGATGGCTGCGTCCACTGTAGGGACCCTCCATTTTTTTATGAACTTATCCTCCATGGGATAGATCACCGGAAATCTCTTGGGGGGAGTAAATATTTTATCAGGATGCTCCCAATCCTGGTAAATAAGCCCTTCCAATAAAGGGTGGATTGGGAAGGAACAGACAGCCTGGGGAGCTTTTAGCGACCCCAGCGAGGAAACCGTAGTGGATGGTGGTTCCGCCAGAGGCATTTTAAATGCTGATCGGACCATGTTAGTCAGAGACTGAACCCATAATCTTTCAGCCTGAGATGCTGAGAAAGGTTCTTCCACTGTTGATTCCTCTATAACCGAATCAACCTCATCCTGATCCCCTTCAGGTAGGTCGATCTCTGTGTGGGGCTGTTCCTCCACTAACAGGCACTCTGCAGGAGGAGACGGAGATCGGACGCGCTTTCCCTGTGACAGGGAAGCAGCGATCAATGCTGTTAATCTCTCTTCCAATCCTCCCAGAGTTGAGGAAAAAACCTCCTCTGTTATATATACAGGAGCAGGTGGACTGGGGGCAGCCACAGCACCAGGTACTCCTGCGGGGTTTCTACGGCTACTGACCTCTGAATTCTCAGGGGAGATTGGTGCAGTACAAGCATGCCCAAAATCCTCAGAGCCCGATGGAGACCCCTTTGGCTTCTTGGAAGACTTATTTCCAGAGCGTCTGGACGACATATCCTTTAAGCACAAAGCTGAGGTATTCCCGTCGTCATACACCAATTATACTGGTAATAGTCTAACACAGTTGCTGCTATATACCAGCTGGTGTCCACTAAAGTGTCTTTCTATGGGGATGCCTGCATCAACCGCCTCTGTGTGCCACCGTTTTTGTTGCTAGCTCTGCTTGCATCCAGCTGACACTTGTACTGTGTCTTTTATCCATGCTGGGACGCCTGCACATGCGCAGAAGCGCCGCGGCGCGCATCGAGCGTCATCCACCTGCCCCGCCCCTTTCCTTTCATAGGAGGCGCGTGCACGCGCCCGCGCGCCTTCGGCGCTCTTTTTTGAAAACAAGCAGGGACTAGGAGCCAGGGCCCTATTTGCCGGAGGGCCTGTGCGGTGGATGAGCGCAGCAACAGGGCAGAGGAAGTGGATTCCCACAGAGAAACTTACCAACTGCCTGGATCTTTTGACTTAAAAAAACCAAAGATCCACATGACAAGAAAAAATGGACCACAGCGGCCTCTAGTGGTTTAACACAGGTACCGCGGTCTCCCTTTTTTTTTTTTTTTCTTGACTACTATTAAAATTTTACATTTTCAGTAGTTACAGGCATACACAGATATTAGCGGGAATACCGTTAGGTAACAGACAGACAAATTAGGCTTGGGGGTCCCCCAATAGAACCAAGTTCCTGGGGGCCCCCACTTACCTGTTCCCCGCCGCAGAACTCTGTTTGGTCCACAGGAGCCCAAACTTCACCTCTCACGGCAGGCATTGTATTTAAACCTTCAGGGACCGGGTTCCCAAGGATTCCACTCCCCTGGACCTGTATAGCACCCTGCACAGACAACATCTTGGTCGTGGGTATGACCAGAGCTCTGGATCCCAGGGTCCAGCCCTCCTAAGAGAGGCATTACAGGCAAAACCTTGCTCTTCTGTTGCAAGGCCCGGGTACCGACCGTTTAGCTATGAAGCTTTTTTGGTCGGATCCGGAACAGCTTACTGAGGCCCATAAAAGAACCTGTACGCAAGCCCAGGCAAAACACGTTACTCTTTGGCCAACACCTTAGACACTGGCAAAAAACTGAGGTGCTCCCGGATGGGAGGGGCTTATATAGGGGAGGGTACTTCCGGTTTTGGAAGTTGCCAGTGCCAGCACCTGAAGGTATCTATATAACCCATTAGTAATGACTAAGTCGCTCTGTGTCCCGTGATGTACGAAAAAGAAAGGTGGGGGGCTTTGTGCACATTGGGGTTGATTTACTAAAGGCAAATAGACATGTAATTCATTATGTACTTCTAACCCCCATACTCTGTAAGTAAGAAACTTCTGACCCCTTTACTCTGTAAATTACATACTTCTGACCCCTGCACTCTGTATGTTACATACTTCTGACCCCTTTATTCTGTACATTGCATATCTATCTATCTATCAGATCTTGGTAAATGAGGTAAAGCTTCACTTTGCAAAGAATACACAATCACGTGCAAGGAAAGAAAAAAAAAAACAGCATTTTTGCTAGCATATATTTGGATGATGGAAGTCAGCAGAGCTTCCCCTCATTTACTAAGCTGTGGAGCACATGCACTTTGCAAAGTGCACAGTCTCTCTGCCTGTAGTAAATCCACCCCATATTGTCACTGTGCATGGCATGTGGGAGGCACTCCTAATCCTCCCACTGGCATGTGGGAGGATTAGGAGTGAGTCCCATGCCACCCAGAAGTACCAGCTGAACAGCGCTGCAGGGAGTGCAGAGTAATGGCAAGATATGTATATGATTCTGGTAGGACCGCTGTTAAAATGAACCTGTTGTTTGACCTGCATTGGCAAAGCATAGGTTCACTTTAAAACCAATTGGATGTCACTTGCATATAGTGTTTGTTGAAAAGGCCAATCAAGATGTTACTGCATGTAAATCCTCGGGGGCGGGGGCCAAGAGGATAGCTTATCCACAATGCTCCAGATTCCAATACTGCAAACAAAAGGCTTGAGTCTTGTGTGGGTTTCCACCAGTTTCCTTCCACACTCCAAAGATATGCTGGTAGGTTAATTGGCTCCTGTATAAATTGGCCTTAGTATATGTCTGTATGTGAGATAGGGATCTTAGATTGTATGCTCCTTGAGGGCAGGGACTCATGTTAATGTACAATATACAGTGAGGGGAAAAAAGTATTTGATCCCCTGCTGACTTTGTACGTTTGCCCACTGACAAAGAAATGATCAGTCTAGAATTTTAATGGTCGGTTTATTTTAACAGCGAGAGACAGAATAACAACAAAAATATCCAGAAAAACGCATTTCAAAAAAGCTATAAATGGATTTGCATTTTAATGAGTGAAATAAGTATTTGACCCCTTCGCAAAACACGACTTGGCAATCACAGAGGTCAGACGTTTCTTGTAGGTGGCCACCAGGTTTGCACACATCTCAGGAGGGATTTTGTCTCCACTCCTCTTTGCAGATCCTCTCTAAGGCCTCGTACACACGACCGATTTTCTCGGCAAGAACCAGCAAGAAACTTGCTGGCAGAGATGTCTTGACGAGTAAATCGGTCGTGTGTACGCGGCTATCGGGTTTCTCGTTGAGAAAACCGACAAGTAACCTCGACGAGAAAATAGAGAACCTGCTCTCTATTTTCTCGTCGAGATTCTCCTCGGCATGTTTCTCGACGAGAAAAGTGAGTGTGTGTACACTTACCTGTCCACCGGGAAGCCCGCGCATGTTCGAAATTAATTAGACGCATGCGCGGTAGCTTCCTAGGCATACGTAGGGTATACCAAGATGGCGGCGACGGCATCGAATGTGACGAGCGCATGCTCGACGTAGTCGATGACGTCACCGCGTACGCTCCATTCAAAGAACCGCGGGTTCTTTGAATCGAACGTGTGTACACTCGGCCGGGACAAGTTTCTTGTCCAAGAATCTCGTCGAAAAAAACGACATGTTTTTTTCTACGAGAATCTCGGCCGTGTGTACAAGGCCTTAGTCATTAAGGTTTCGAGGCTGACGTTTGGAAAACTTAAACCTTCAGCTCCCTCCACATATTTTCTATGGGATTAAAGTCTGGAGACTGGCTAGGCCACTCCAGGACCTTAATGTGTTTTTTCTTAAGTCACTCCTTTGTTACCTTGGCCGTGTGTTTTGCGTCACTGTCATGCTGGAATACACATCTACGGGCCATTTTCAATGCCCTGGCTGAGGGAAGGAGGTACTCACCCAAGATTTGACAAGACATGGCCCCGTCTATCATCCCTTTGATGCGGTGAAGTTGTCCTGTCCCCTTAGCAAGAAAAACACCCCCAAAGCATAATGTTTCCACCTCCATGTTTGATGGTGGGGATGGTGTTCTTGGTGTCATAGGCAGCATTCCTCCTCCTCCAAACACAGCGAGTTGATGCCAAAGACCTCGATTTTGGTCTCATCTGACAACAACACTTTCCCCAAGTTCTCCTCTGAAGCCCCGTACACACGATCGGATAACCTATGGATTTTCGTCCGATGGATTTGTCCATCGGATATCCGATGAAACTGTTTTCCATCAGTCTTGCCCACACACCATCAGTCAAAAAACCGACCATTCCAAACGCGGTGACGTAAAACACTCCGATGAGCCGAGAAAAAAGACGTTTAATGCTTCTGAGCATGCGTCGACTTGATTCTGAGCATGCGTGGGTTTTTGATCCGATGGACTTGCCCATAGACGATCGGAAATTCCCATTGGTTTTTTATCCATCGGAAAATTTAAAAACAAGTTCTATTTTTTACAACCGATGGAAAAAAGACCGATGGGTACCATACACGATCGGTTGGTCTGATGAAAACCATCCATCGGACGGTTTTCATCAGTCAAACCGATCGTGTGTACGGGGCTTTATTCATTCAGATGTTCATTAGCAAACTTCAGATGGGCTGTACATGTGATTTCTTGAACAGGGGGACCTTGTGGGCGCTGCAGGATTTCAGTCCTTCACATGTGTTGCCAATTGTTTTCTTGGTGATATGGTCCCAGCTGCCTTGAGATCATTAACAAGATTCTCCTGTGTAGTTTTGGACTGATTCCTCACCGTTCTCATGATCATTAAAACCCCACGAGGTGAGATCTTCCATGGAGCCCCAGACCGAGGGAGAGTGACAGTTATTTTGTGTTTCTTCCATTTGCGAATAATCGCACCAACTGTTGTCACCCTCTCACCAAGCTGCTTGGCGATGGTCTTGCAGCTCATTCCAGCCTCGTGTAGGTCTACAATCTTGTCCCCGACATCCTTGGACAGCTCTTTGGTCTTACTTCTGTGAACAGGTGTCTTTTTTTACAGGTAACAAGCTGAGATTAGGAACACTCCCTTTGCCCAGGTTCACACTGGGGCTGCGGGAGTGAAGCCGTGCGAGTTCAGCTGAACTCGCACGATTTCACTCCTGCCTGTCAGTCCCAATTTCGGATGCAATTACAGGGACATCTGTGCAGGTTTCTGCACAGATGTCAATGTAAATCGCAGCCCGAAATCACAAAAAGTAGTACAGAAACTACTTTTTGAAATCGGTGCGGCGCCGCAGATGCGGCGCCGCACCGATTAGGACGGTGCCATTGCCCGCAATTTGCGGCAAATATCGCCGATTTGACATGTCAAATCGCACCAGTGTGAACCTGGGCTAGAGTGCTCCTAATCTCAGCTCGTTACCTGTATAGAAGACACCTGGGAGCCAGAAATCTTGCTGATTGATAGAGGATCAAATTCTTATGTCACTCATTAAAATGCAAATCAATTTATAACTTTTTTTTAAATGTGTTTTTTTGGATATTTTTGTTGTTATTCTGTCGCTCACTGTTAAAATAAACTGACCATTAAAAGTATAGACTGATCATTTCTTTGTCAGTGGGCAAACGTACAAAATCAGCAGGGGATCAAATACTTTTTCCCCTACTGTATGTAAAGTGCTGCATAGATTGTCGGCGCCATATAAATTCCTGTATTAAGTTTAAACTTAAAGTGGTTGTAAACCCCCAAAAAATAAAAAAAATAAAAACCTGCAAAATAAAGGCATAATGAGCTAGTATGACTAGCATACTAGCTCATTATGAATTACTTGCCTTAGATCGAAGCCCACGCACGGGGGTCGGACACCTCCGCCGCCATCTTGCCTCGAAGTCCGTGTATCGCCGGTCCGGCGCTGTGATTGGCCCGGAGCGGCGATGACGTCACATGCATGCGCGCTCGGACCAGCTAACTCCATTCAGAAATCCGGCTACTAAGCCGGCCCGCTAGTGCGCATGCACGTGACGTCAGCGGCGCCGGTTTTAAAAGCAAATATCTCCTTAACCGTGTAGGTTAAGGAGATATTTCATGCACCTACAAGTAAGCCTTAATCTAGGTTTACCTGTAGGTGCAAGTTGTGTAAGTGGGTTTACAACCACTTTAAAAGTATCCATTTATAGTTGTATTAAAACTTCAGGGTAAGAAAATTGTTAAAAATGTATAAGCATTAAACAGAAAGCGATTTTTGTACAGCATGTTGATTTTTATTTACTCTTAAAGCAATCATTATCCCATTGTACAACACCCTTTGTCCTCTTCCCAAATAAACAGAAAATGACCGGCTAATAAAAAATAACCACCATGGTACAACACAATCATATTTATAGAAAATAAATATTATTTCTTAAAGATCTCATTCCACTTATACCTGTTTAGGGGTTCAATTCATCTTTGTATTTTGGCACTTTTTTAAGAATTCTTCGGGCCTAGTTTTGGAGAACCATTTTCTGTCCTTTCTCTAAAGCCTCATTATATATTTTTTTTTAATACATTAAAACATGTTTAATCTCTGTCTCTTTTTAAAAAAAATTACATATTGATCTCTAAATAATGTTTAAATAGTTTTGGCACTAATAAATAAATCTCATTTGTTATTAACTTTTACATTTTTAAAAGTGCTGTTTGTCCTACGTGGCCACATGGCCCAGTCTGCTTTGGATCCAAGGTGGCTGCCGCATGAGCCAACAAAATCTAATAGCTTGGACAGGCCTGTATACTCACTGCTGGATCCAAATATAAGGAGTACTATAGGTCTGGCCATCTTATAAAGATTCATATAAATATAATTATATACAAGCCAATAGAAGGTGTGGAATTAAAATTTTATATCAATATTTGATTTTTGTATCCAGTAATGAGATAAGAACGCACTACAGCCAGGAATAGAATTCACAGAACCTGACTACACAGGATGAATGTTATATTAAGCTTCTGGATTGCCTTATAAGTTTGGAAGGTACAGTGCACTGAGAAGTTGACGTGCCATTTATTTGTGTGGCATATAATTAGCCAACAATTTTTCTGACTGGGGCTCTGAGATGGAGGATAGGCCAAGAATTTGACCATCGAAAGTGCGAGATGGCTGTAGGACCCTGCTAAGACCTGGACTTGGAATGAGAAATTGTGTGGCATATAACCAACCAACAACTTTCCTGATTGGGTTTCTTAGATGGAAAATAAGCCAATATTTTGACCATCGAAAGTGCGAGAAGGCTGTAGGATCCTGCTAACACATGGAATGAGATGTTGACAAATGTGTGGCATATAACCAGCCAACAACTTTCCTGATTGGGGCTCTGATATGGAGGATAGGCTAATATTTTGACCACTGAAAGTGTGAGGTGGCTGTAGGATACTGCTAAGATCTGGAGTGAGAAGTTGACGTGCCATTTGTGTGGTATATAACCAGCCAACTTTCCTGATTGGGTTTCTGAGATGGAAAATACACCAATATTTTGAGCACCGAAAGTGCAAGATGACTGTAGGGCTCTCCTAAGACCTCGACCTGGAATGAGAAATTGACATGCCATTTATATATGTGGCATATAACCAGCTAACAACGTTCATGATTGGGGTTCTGAGATGGAAAATAAGCCAATATTTTGACCATCGAAAGTGCGAGATGGCTGTAGGACCCTGCTGAGACCCTGACCTGGAATAAGAAGTTGATGTGCCATTTATTTGTGTGGCATATAACCAGCCAACAACTTTCCGGTTTGGGGCTCTGAGATGGAGGATAGGCCAATATTTTGACCATTGAAAGTGCGAGATGGCTGTAGGACCCTGCTAAGGCCTGGATTGGAACGAAGATGAGACAGCTATCTCTGTAACCCATCATCTGTAATTTATTTTAAAGACATTGTCCAACTTTTGAAAAAAATGCACTAATAACGATTTAAAAAAAAAAATCGATTTTTTTCAAAAAAATATTTGCACTGAAGCCTGTAGAGCAGTGGGTGCGAACCTTGGCACCCCAGATGTTTTGGAACTACATTTCCCATGATGCTCATGTAGTCTGCAGTGTAGTTGAGCATCATGGGAAATGTAGTTCCAAAACATCTGGGGTGCCAAGGTTCGCCATCACTGCTGTAGAGCATTGCAACCACAATCAGTGCATCACGGACGCAGTACACAAGCTCCTGCATTGTTTAAGGCTGGGTTCACACATATGCGAATTGGATGCGGGTTTCCCCTTATCCAATTCGCATGACAGGTGAATGTGAACAACTCTCATTGGAGCCGGTTCACACAGCCCTGGGGCAGCCACGGTTTGCATTTAAAAAGGGCCCTGTGCGTCTTTGGTTCAGATTCAGGTGCAAATGCAGGCAAAAATTTGGATCTGATTCGCTCCTGAATCGGTGAACAGGAATGCGTCGGACCCCGTGCTGGGAACCACAGCATATGTTAACCCGGCCTAAGCCAGCACCAGATTCGTACAGAGATATGGGGCTGGAGGAAGTTAACAATTGACTACTGGTAAGCTGATATTACCTCACTGGTTCTGGCGTTATCCATGAGTCCTTCTGCCGTGATGGCAGATGGGACTTGTAGACTTCCCATTCACAGATCCTAGTAAATGGATGAGGAGGCTGTGTGGGCAGAGGCACACATAGTCGCAATAAATGTTAAAAAAATACAAGATGCTACGAGGACTGACTGAAATTCCCCTTTTAGTGATGGATCAACCAGCAAGGCAACTTTGTGGGTACAGAAAACAAGCAGGTAAAGATGGCGGTTGTGTCACGTGGTTTGCTAGCAGGGACTGCACGCTGGCAGTACCTGTGCCGTTTCAGGCCAGTTAACTAGAGCTGCTGGTCAACCAATCAGAGATTGTATTTTAAGTGAAAGTTGAAGTTTTGTTTCAGTGGCCAGAAAATTCACTTTAGAGTTGTTGTTCTAGTTTCCATAGGTTGGAGCCAATGAGTATATAGGGAGACCTTACAAATGCCAAACAGGTCATGGATGTGTCCAGACCTATTTGATGAGATTAATGTTTTGGAATCTTATCTTGACATGTTAGTATATGTGGATAATGCACACCTCGCTGCCTTCCAAAGTCTAGGGAAGTCCAAATGAACTGAAAGCATAGAAGAACACAGAAGGCACATAGGCCTAGCGCATTATCCTCAATAATTCCAAGAAAGCTATATACAGCAGCACTAAACATAGAAGCACTGAACCTGACTGAAAAATTTCTTGTCAACACTAAGAGACGTCTAAACAAGGCTCTGGAGAAGAGGGAAACCTTGAAACGCGTTAGCCAATGTGACTACAAGCGTTGTGGATTTTTGCATATGGACTTAAGCAGATGATTTTATGACACAAGTAATGAATGAGTGACTTGTATAGCGCTACACATGCGAACTGAATCGCCTCTAGGCACTTTTTGAAGCCAGTGTCTGCTTGGCTGGTGCGGTCATTTTACCCCGTAGGCTCTCGACACGCTTGGGACACACATATATACATATATACTGGGCCAATTTGGACAAGATCCAATTAACCTACCAGCATGTCTTTGGAGTGTGGGAGGAAACCCATGCAGACACAGGGAGAACATGCAAACTCCAGGCAGATGGTGTTGTGGTCGGGATTCCATGCCCTCTGTGTTCTTCTATGCTTAATGTTTTGGACTGCAAGAAGGTGTATACTGTATATCATAGAACCTCCGATAAAGAAGGAAGAAGAGATTGGGGCTCAGGGAGTGTAATGAGTTCACTAGCAAAGGCTTTCGTTTTCCCCAAAACAGAGGTCTACATCGTGAAAAATAGCTACTGCCATCTACGTACCCTTTGCCCACTGTTCTGTACAGGCCGAGGAAAATGGCCATAGACATAGACCAACAGGCTGGATAATTATAGGTCCGGAGCTGGCACCTTAAAGAGGCAGATGTCTGTTTTGGGGGTTGTATGTGTATTTTTTCTATTTACACACAATAACCTCAGGCCTTAAGATTCTTAAGACCTTAATCTTCACCCTGTACTTGACCTTCAGTATAGGGGATGGTGTGCAGGTGTAGCCAATGGGTGCAGCCACCACACAATGGTAACCACACTGGGAAAAAGAACGCCATCTGCTTGTATCCTCTAGCTTTACAGATGGGTTTTCATCAGGTAATCCCAAACATGGAATTGTAAGCTAAACTTTTTTTTTTCACAAGTGCAAAACTTTAAATTTGTTTCTGCACCCAATTGAAGCCTTAAAGATGAACTCCAGACAGATATAAACACAAAAAGCTCTGTATTCATGAATAAATAATTAAATTTATGTTTATAAATGTTGGTATTATCCTCTTGCAAACCCCTGTTCAGCAGATCTCAGACTGGTAAAGGGAAAAGCAGCACAAGGAGCCAGTTACTGGATAGCCTTTGAAATGTAAAACAGTTCCCATGTATTTATTCATCTTTATATTTAGTTGTTTGCCTGGAGTTCATCTTTAAATTACCTCTAGCTAACTTGTTTCTGGAGACAGGTGCAAGTTTTCATCCTTGCTTAATATTTCCACTATGCAGCTTTCAGAACTTTTGTTCTGCAGACAAGTATTAAAGAGGAACTAAACCCTCCTATCGTTTTTAGCCAAGGAAGCGGCCATCTTGGCCTCTGTTTGACCTTCAACTGCCATATTGCTGTGCAAGTGATCAGTTATGACACCAGCCATTTGATGATTTGAAAGTTTGGTTGAGAGCACAACCAATGTGAGAGTTACATTCCCGTCTCATGTCAGGAATGTAAATGTTTTTTGAAACTGTTAAATCGATTGGTTTAGTTCTGCTTTAGAGACAACCAGTCACAATGTGGTAAGAAAAAAGTGGTTCAGGCATTGTGGAGATGGTTGGCAAGGGTAAAATTGTGCTTTTGTTTCCAGAGAAAATGGCTAGACTTAGGAGAAATCTGCGGCTAGGTGAATTATTATTTTGAGGTGGATCTTACTCACCATCTTCTGATTCAATAAGCCTCATACTTTTTTAGCTGTTTTCTGGCCCTGCCTCCTAATTACTTACTTTGTTAGTCATTCTCTCCTCACCAATGGGAGTTATACCAGATATCTTAGTGGAAAGTGTATGGTTTGTCTAAATCTATAGCTAGGGTTTGGGTGTATCATTTTTAGAACCGAAAGGGTAGCAGGGGTGCAATTATCCCTTTTCAACCTCCTTTACAGGGTGGGAGAAGGCCTCTTTCATTGCTGCACATGCCTAACTAATACAGCATTGTTTGGCTACTTACACATCCGTAAAATTTTTGGACATTGGCCCATATAAACCATCACTGGACAAGTGCCACTTTAGGTTCTGAGGAGGGGAAATGGCCATAGCCACGACAATCCTGGCTGTCCCCCACCCCCGCAGTCCTTCCCATAATTCCCTGCTACTGGAATTAAAGATTTGGAACTGTCAAAGCTACACCCTCTGCACTCTATTCCATAAACTTCAGTTGGGAGGACAGCAGATAGAGTCTGATTAGTTGCCTACTTCCTAGCTAGAAAGAAAACATTCATGGCGCTATGTCAGTGCATATAATAGCAACATTTCTGTCGGTATCTTAAATCAACTTCTAAGACTTCAAAAGAGAAAGGCAGCATGGTGATTGTTAACGATAACAGTCATTTTGAAAAATTAGAAAAATTTAAACATGCAGTTATTTTGTCTATTTGACCACCAGGCCCCTGTAAGCAGATCCCCAATTTTGCTTTGGAGAAGTTCCTTTGCTTGGGCATTTTATAGGACAACTAAAGAACCTGGACTGTCCTCCTTAGCAGCTCCAACATACACAAACAGCAGTGGTCTGCAAACTATCAGAGGCTAGCTTCCTGTCTATTTGACCACCGGGCCCCCATAGGCACATGCCCTTTTTCTGCTTTGGAGATGTTCCTTAGCTTGGGCATTTTATAGGACAACTAAAGAATCTGGACTTTCCTCCTTAACCGCTCCAAACAGCAGTGGGCTGCAACCAGTCAGAAGCTAGCTAACCACCAAGCCCCCTGTAAGCACATGCCCGGTTTCTGCTTTGGAGAAGTACCTCTGCTTGGGCATTTTCTAGGAGAACTAAAGAATCAGGACTGTCCTTAACAACTCCAACATACACAAACAGCAGTGGGCTGCAACCCATCAGAAGCTGGCTCCCTGTCTATTTGATCACCAGGCCCCTGTAGGCACATGCTCAGTTTCCGCTTTGGAGAAGTTCTTCTGCTTGGGCGTTTAGGAGGACAAATAGAGTAAAGACTACCCGCCTTAAGGGCTCCAACATATACAAATCGTAGTGGACTGCAACCCATCAGAAGCTAGCTCTCTGTCTATTTGACCACTAGGCCCCCATAGACACACGCCCAGTTTCTGCTTTGGAGAAGTTCCTCTGCTTGAGCATTTTAGATCAGTGGTCATCAACCCCCCCACTAACAGGCCAGGTTTGCAAGATAACTGAAATACATCACAGGTGATATCATTTGCTGCTCAGTGATTGCAGTATTCTAGTCTTCATCTCCCCAAGGTAATGCATAAAACCCGGCCTGTTAGTGGGCCCTGAGGACAGGGTTGATGACCACTGGTCTAGAGGACAACTTAGGAATCAGACTGAGCTCCTAAGCAGCTCCTACATACCCAAACAGCAGTGAGCTGCAACCAACTAGAAGCTAGCACTCAGCTTCTTAATGTACAACTGTCCTTTTTGTTGGTTGTTCTCCACTGCACATTGCTGATCTTTGCAGCATGGTGGTAAATAAACCCCAAACATTTACCTAAGGTGGGGGTTGTTCGCTAAATATATGGAATGCATGGCTCCCTATGGTGTAAGCTGCACAAGCAGCATATAGCAGCCAATAATACCCCACATGCAGAGCATTACAATTATGTGAGGTTAATCACTATACCTGTATAGTCCATACCATGGGAAGCCAGCCATTCCACCTGTTCAGCGATCAGTATCTACTCTTGGTGATTAATCTAGAAGCACGATTGGACTTTTAAATCTCACCCATGTAATTCTAGGCCTTAAAGGAGCAGGCTCAATCATTAAGCAAATATATATAATAAACAACAACAAAAAAGTATAGCCAGGCAAAAATAAGGGGATATACATGCTCTGCATATTACCCCCACTATCTACCATTGATCTGCAGCGGGATGTACAGAAGAAAAGAAGGGCATTGGTCATGTGACCTTTTTACCAGGCAGATGTTGGTCCTAATCTGACAAATAGTATTGCAGAGAAACTACAGTCCTCTAGCATTCATCTACTTCTATATTCAACTGCCAACATGAGACACTTGGAGGATGCATAGAAGCAACATGGCATGGGTTGGACCTGATTGGGCTTCTTATTCTACTCATCAATAAGCTGAAAATACTGGCCGCTTCAAAAAAATGTGCAAGACTAAAGAGATGCAAACGTGTGCATAAAAATGAGACACACACCTATAAATGAAATTAACTGCCTAACCACTATTAGAGAGACTGGGACCCATGGGATGTGGGAAACTGGGACACCTGGACTACGGAGCAGTTTCGCTTTGAGTTTATTTTCTTCCTCTTCCATATTAGACTTCCATTGTCAAAGTGTTCGAGGTTAGAACTGTCCTAGACAGTCTTTGTGGCCCATAGCAGCCAGTTAAACTTTTATTTCCATGCTTTTTAAGTCATCATGCCACCATATAAAGTATAAATGTTGGTTAGTCTGCTGAAAAAAAGGCACATCAAGGTGGGCGCACATACCTTTCTGTCATTTTAAAAGCGCCTTCACGCACCCAAGGAACATCTAAACCCTGACGTATGTTATAAATAAATCTTGAATCTTAGCTGTTGACAGCTAGGATGTTCCTTCCTTACCTTCCATGGTTCAAAGTTTGCATCTTAAGGGTTATGGTATAGAGCAGGCCAGAGCTTTTGATTTTGCATGGAAGGCAAATTTTACATATTGCGGTGTCTGGGTTCCAAGGTCCTTGAGGAGCACTAAATAAAAATGACTGGAGTGAAAGAGAGATATATGTAGGCATCTTGAGGCACCTGATATTAGGGCAGTGGCAAGCATTTGTGGTGGCACGATCACTTTAAAGCAAGGCTCTGATTGGGCAACACTGATTGTCTGGGACTGTCTTCCTCCATGCAGTTTGATAAACAGGTTCCAATCTGTTTTTAGGTCTGTTTACCTGATGATAACCCACCTTCTGAAAAGCTCTATGTACAAGGTATAATAATTTAGAGCAGCAATTAAAAATAAAATAGATTATAAAATCACCTGACCACATATATACATAGCAAACAGCATCACATGACTCTGCTTTTCATTGTGAAGGGCAAGTGAGATCCCTCCAATGGCTCAGCCTGGCTCCACCGCAATTCTGTTAGTCTTCGGGCTGCCAAAGGTGCCAGCAGTAGTTTCCAAAGTCAGTTCTTTGCTGTGGGTGAGTGGAGGAACTGGTTCATCTCAGCACCCAAGTGTGGTCAGGGTCAGGGGGGATGCGGGATCTGAACGCCGAGCAGGTCGTAAGCAAACACATTCCAGAAGATGGCGAAGGCTAGAAAAGTGGCGTAACACAGAAGGATGACCCACCAGCCGCACTGGTCCTGGAGGTTTTCTTCATAGCTGCGCAGGATGGTTAAGCCCATACTGACACCAACAGCGGCTCCTGCCAAGTGGGCCATGAAGCTGGGTTGGGGTCCAGCAGATGGTAATGGTGGGGAAAAACGAAGCCACACTGCACGGCCCACCTCTGAGCTCACTGTGGACAAGGAGAAAAGTTAAAACAAAAGTTACCTTTGCTGCCAAAAAGGAAAGCTTCATGCTTGATGTATACGGAGACAATATAATGAAGTGGCGATTGGGGCTTATTTTTACCCACTGATGCCAAGGACTGTGGCTCATTTTTACCCACTGACATCAATTCAGGCTAATTTTATCCCACTGATGCCAGTGATTGGGGCTCATTTATACCCACTGACACCAATGACTGGGGTTAATTTTTACCCACTAACACCAATTGGGGCTAATTTTATCCCACTGACCCCAATGATTGGGAGCTAATTTTATCCAGATGAAGCCAATGATTGGGGGCCATTTTTACCCACTGACACCAAAAAATGAGGCTAATTTTTACCGACTGACACCAATTCTAGGGGCTCATTTTACCCACAAACACCAATTGGGGTTAATTTTATCTCACTGTAGCCAATGATTGGGGCCCATTCTTACCCATTGACACCTGTGAATGGGGCTAATTTTTACCCACTTACGCAAAGAATTGGGACTCATTTTTATTTACCAACCCCAATGATTGTGGCTCATTTTATCCCACTGACACCAATGATAGATGCTAATTTCTACCCACTGACACCAATGAATATTATATATATTTTGATATATATGTATATACACTATATTACCAAAACGATATGTCTGCCTTTACACACACAACTTTAATGACATCCCAGTCTTAGTCCGTAGGGTTCAATATTGAGTTGGCCCACCCTTTGCAGCTATAACAGCTTTAACTCTTCTGGGAAGGCTGTCCACAAGGTTTAGGAGCAGGGCCGTCTTTAAGGCAGGGCAAAATCGTTGTGGGGCCCAAGGCAGCTGACTCATACTTGCCAACTTTCCCAGTTTAAATTCCTTTGTCCGTTGAACTTTTAGTCCCGTGCTGTGTCCCGATATCTAAGTGTGAAGTTCTGTTACTAATGCTGCCCAGCTCTGCCTTATTGCTGTGTACAGATGACTCACCTGCAGACCCTGTGTAAATAACCTGCATTGATATGTAAATAGGATCGGCATAAATATGTAAATAGCCGCGGACAGGTGGCATTGATATGTAAATAGAGGTGGCATTCATATGTATATCATGCCCCCCCCCCCCCAGGTCATATCCACCATCACTTCTGCTGAATGCTGTCCCCTGGGGAGGTAAAGGGTCATGTTTGAAAGTCCTGCCTGCCCGATGCTCTAGGGTGTAATTAACAATTAATATCACTACTGTGTATCTCTGGCAACCAATCACCATCACTGCCTGATCTGATTCTGTAAACTTCTATTTTTTGTATGTCTCAGAGCAGGTGGAGAACGAAATTGCATGGAGGGGGGCCAAGAAAATGTTTGCCCAGGGTCCAATCAGTATTAAAGATGGCCCTGTTTAGGAGTGTAACTATGGAAATGTTTGACCATTCTTCCAGAAGCACATTTGTGAGGTCAGGCACTGATGTTGGATGAGAAGGCCTGGCTCACAGTCTCTGCTCTAACTCATCCCAAAGGTGTTCTATCAGGTTGAGGTCAGGACTCTCTGCGGGCCAGTCAAGTTCCTTCACCCCCATACTCGCTCATCCATGTCTTTATGGACCTTGCTTTGTGCACTGGCGCTCAGTCATGTTGGAACAGGAGAGGGCCATCCCCAAACATTAAATTGTCCAAAATGTCTTGGTATGCTGACTTCTTAAGAATTCTCTTCACTGGAAATAAGGGGCCAAGCCCAACCCCTGAAAGACAACACCACACCATAATCCCCCCTCCACCAAATGATTTGGACCAGTGCACAAAGCAAGGTCCATATAAAGACATGGATAAGTGAGTTTGGGGTGGTTGACTCGCCTGCACAGAGTTCTGACCTCAACCCGATGAAACACCTTTGGGATAAACTAGAGTGGAGACTGCGAGCCAGGACTTCTCGTCCAACATCAGTGCCTGACCTCACAAATACGCTTCTGGAAGAATGGTCAAACATTCCTATAGACACACTCCTAAACCTTGTGGACAGCCTTCCCAGAAGAGTTGAAGCTGTTACAGCTGCAAAGGGTGTGGCTGCACTACTGCTGATCTCCTGAGCTCCAGTGAGGCCTATTGATCCAGGGAGCTTGATTACTCCCTATACCCAGGGTGGATGCAGGAACCTGGGGTGGACCCAGGGGAGGATCCCCCGGATGGCCAGAGTACTGGTCCTCCCATACCAGTGTTTGAGGACCTGGGAAATGGCCCAGCTAAAGGTGAAAGCCTGGCAACCTACAGAAAGAAGGTTTGTGCGAGGATTGCGAGAATCGCTAAGGAGGAAGAAGTACTGGTGAAGTTGAAGTTTGACTTCAAGCATAAAAAAATTGCAAGTGACCGGCTTCACAGTTCTAAGAGGAAACAGATGCGGCCTGAGTTAATGGCTTTGGAGGCCAAAGTGGAAAAGCAGAGTCTGCTGGTGGCCACATTGAAAGAAACCAGCGGTGCTTTCAAAGAGAAGTATGGCAACGATGATCGCTTCCGTGCAATGCGCAGAGGGGCCATAGAGGCCAGTGGAGGGCAGGCATCATCAGAGTGCGAGAAGCAAAGGTCAGTGCAAAGCAAAAAAGTTTCTGTGGGCTCGGATTGTGTTTCTGGCCAGCACGCTGGAAAATCTTTGCATCCCGAGCCAACTATCAGTATGCCTGCAGAAAGTGGAGAAAGCTCTGGCACACAGGCTGCGGGCGATCAGCAGTCAGGTGTTTTGACTGGCAGTATGTCATCGGGCCAAGGAAGTTCTGTGCCCTTACCACCGCAGCAAGAGGCTATGGAGCAAGATGATCCATCTGAGCCTGTGGAGGGAGCAGATATGCTGAACTTTATATCAGAAATGGAATCACCTTTGCATGGTCGCAAGTTTTCAGTGTCTGGATCATCTGAGGATGAAGAAGAGGATGATGATGTCCCCCCAAAACCTTTGAAACAACGGGTGAAAGAAAAAGAGGTTTTTGGTCATGACTTGCCTGTACAATGTAATGGAGGTGTAGTTCCTATGGATGGTGCAGTAGAGGGCAGCGGAGAGCAAGCTCATCTCCTGGCTGAGACTTACACCTGTGTACAGCCAGCCAGTGCAGACTCTGCTGAGAAGAGTGCTGACAAAAACATCTCTACTGCTGGTAATGAAGTAAGAATTACCAAGGGTAATGTAAATGACATTTCTGTGTCAGAAGTCTCTGCTCCATCTGTTCCTGACAATAATGTTAATACTTTATCTAAAAAAGGGTCTGTTACTAAAAGTGATGTGCCTGATGTTGCAAGGTGTGCGGTTATTTCCCATGCTGCAGCACTGGCTGCACCTGTCCCCGGGGTGAGTAGGACCAGTTATTCTGCGGTCACTGGGAGTAATGTGAGTGAAGGTCAGGCCAATCTGTCACCATCTGGTAGCTCCTTTAAACGCCGCAATGTGGTCCAATTGAGGTGGACTGGAGAAGGCCCCCCCCCAAATAGGAGAGATGTGGTGGACCGTATTCTGGGGATGGGTTTTAAAGCAGAGGAGATTTTTGCCCTTATCAGCCCAGTTGGGTCATATGAATATGACCTCTCCTTTGTCAAGGCGGAAGGTTTAGATGTCTTTTGGGAGAGGTATGAGCAGAGGTGTAAGGAGTCCCCAAGATGGGCAGGTTTGTCACCTAAAGTAGTCTCCCGCCAGCCATTATACAAGAACGTCACCATTCTAGTGCGTAATGAGTCCATTCCTGCTGCGGATCTGGTGGTGTGGTTGAGGAGATATGCGGATGTCCAAGCCCCCTTGAGGAAAGTTGTAGATGATAGGGGGATATGGACAGGAGGATGGACAGTGTTAGTAAAACTACATGTCACGGGTAATGTTGTTAAGCACATCCCTTCGTCTGCCTTTATAGGTCGTGACAGGATTATTACCTTTTATGCAGGGCAACCAAAGCTTTGTCATCGCTGTGGTGAAAAGGGCCATTTTTCAAGCTCATGTTCTGCGCAGAAATGTTCCCTCTGTCAGGGCTCAGGGCACGTTGCAAAAGACTGCAATAGCATTCGTTGTAATCTTTGTAACAAGTTAGGTCACCCCTATAGCCTTTGCCCTGAAGCCCTCCATAATCAGCCAGAGGTGGTGGAAGAACTGCTGAGGATGGAGGAGGAGGAACGTGGGGGGCAGCAAGGAGTTGGTGGAGCTGTTTCAGCTAGTCCTGGAGGGGCCCCCCAGGTGTCAGTTTCCCAATCTGAAGGTGTGACCCCTCTTGTGTCTGCTCCCCAGTCTGTGCTCCCTACTGTGTCAGTGTCTACTTCTGTTGTGTGTTCTTCCCCAGTGTTTCAGGTGCCCAGTGTTCCAGGTGTAAATAAGTCATCCAGATTGGCTGAGGCTGCCAAAGGGGCAGATTCATGCCGATCTGAGGTGGCAGCTTCACCTGGGCCATCCCTGAGGCAACGTAAGACCTCTAGTGGAGGTTCTAAGGGGAAGAAGGGGGAAGTTGCCACTGCTAATGATGTAGATGAGGCCTTTCAGGGTGATGTTTCAGGGGAGGAGGGAGAGTGGACCAAGGTGGGCAGAAGGAGGAATAAGGTAGTCCTGACCTCTGCCTCCTCGGTTTCATCTTTAGAGGTAGATGATCTACCTCTGGGAAACAAGTTTGGGTCCTTATCTGAGGGGGAGGAGGAGTCTTCTAATTCCGTGTCTCAGATGGAGGAGGATGAGGTAGAGTGCTCCCTAAAGAGGTCAAGGTCTCCAGTAAAGGGGGAGGGAGCTCAGGCTAAGAAACGCCTACCTCAATCATCCTGATGGCAGTTCCCACTCCGATAAAGGTGGCAACCATTAATGTTGCCAGCATAAAATCTGTAGGGGCTCGTAACATGGCCTTATTTTTGCTCAGCGAGATGGATGCTGATGTTTTATTTTTGCAAGAGACCCGGCTAAATAGCCTTGCTGATGTCCACCTGGCAAAGAGTGAGTGGGGGCGTGGGCCCTCCTTCTGGTCTCTTGCGGCCGAGCCTTACAGCGGAGTTGCAGTACTTTTTACTGGCATGGTAACGTGTCAGCGGGTTATCGAGGTAGAGATTGGAAGGTGTATGGTCTTGGACGTCTCTGTGAAGGGGCATGATCTACGTTTAGTAAATATTTATGGACCACAAACTAGATGGGAGAGGAAATGCCTCTTTACAAAGATTAAGCCTTTCCTTTTTACATCTCGGCAAGTTGTCTTTGGAGGTGATTTTAACACCGTTACTAGGCCCAAAGACAGGAAAGGCTCCACTGACAGCCTGAGATATGATAGCGTCTTTCTTAATTCGATAGCCAGGGAAGCAGGTCTGGAAGATGCGCATATTAAGCGTTGCCCAGACAGCACGGGGTACACATTTAAGCGAGGCAGTTGTGAGAGCAGGATAGACAGGTTTTTTTTTAAGGGGGACTTTGCCTTTTCGGCTCCTGAGTGTCGTATGGTGGAGTTCTCTGATCACCTTATGCTGTCTGTTATTCTCAATGCTTCAGATATGCCACCTAAAGGAAAGGGTATTTGGAGGATGAATTCGGCTCTGCTGGATGACGAGGAGGTAAGACAATCTTTTGAGGATTTTTTTCAGGCTCAGGTAACCATCCTGGATTTCTGCAGCAGTAAGTCTGAGTGGTGGGAGCTTGCCAAAAGCCGGATTAGTGGGTTTTTCAAGGCCATAGGAAAAAGGAAACAGCTTGGTAGGTACATTGCCTACCAGCAGCTGCGGAGAAAACTTGATCGCCTTGTCTCGAGTGGTGGAGATTCAGGGGCAATCTCTGAGGTAAAACTTCTCCTTAGGAAGTATCAGTATGATCGGCACGCTTCTTTGGTTCTGGAAAGGGACTACGGGAAATATCACTCGCCCGACCCTTATCAGAACTGCAAACAAAGCGCAGCAGTTAAGACGGTTGTTGGGCTAAGGGATAGTACGGGCTCTTTGACGAAATCCAGGTCAGGGATCCTGGAGGTCTCAAGGTCTTTTTATGTGGATCTTCTGGGGGAGAAGTACCTCGATCGGGCAAAGATGTCAAGTTTTCTGGATTCTACACCAGGTCTGGGAAATAACATTCCGCTGGCAAGTTTGACGGGGGAAATCACAGCAGAAGAGGTAGTCAAAGCTATAGACGGTCTGGCTATTAAGAAAACACCTGGGCCAGACGGATTGACAGCTGAATTTTATAAGACTTTCAAATCCAGCTTGGTACCTTATCTTGTGGAGGTATTTAATGGCTGTCTGCAAGAGGGTTCGCTCCCTCCCTCCATGAGACAATCTGCTGTGATTCTGTTGTCAAAAGGCAAGGATCCCTCGATGATTGAGAACTGGCGCCCCATTAGCCTTCTCAATGTCGATAGAAAAATTCTGGCGAAGATCATTTTCTGGCGCTTGTCGTCAGTAGCAGACAGATTGCTTTCTCGTCAGCAGCACTGTTCGGTCCAGGGCAGGAGCACTTTTTCAGCGGTGTTAGCTGTTCGGGAGGCTCTGGAACGTTGCAGGGCTGAGGGCTGGGGAAAGTATTTGCTGGCATTGGATCAGGCGAAGGCTTTTGATCGTGTCAACCATGAGTACCTCTGGCTTCTCCTTGACAAGTATGGCCTGGAGGGTGGGTTTATTGGATGGCTTAAGACTTTATACAGAGAGGCAGAGAGCTTCATGCTTGTTAACGGTTGGGTTGGACGACCCTTCAGGGTTGGATCCGGGGTGCGCCAGGGGTGTCCACTGAGCCCTTTGCTATATGTGTTCGCAATCGACCCCTTCATCAGAAGGCTAGAGAGCGGACCGTTGTGCGGGGTGCCGGTGGGCATTACTGGTGAGCCGCCCTTGAGGGTTGTAGCCTATGCTGATGATGTTTCTGTCTTTATCTCTGGGACAGAGGAGGCGCAGGAGGTGGTCTCAGTTATAGAGCAGTATTCCGAGGCATCGGGCTCCCAGGTCAACCGTGATAAAAGTGAAGTTTTTTGGATGAGCGAGGGAGGTGAGAGCTTTGCACTTCCGGACACCTTCCCAAGGCCTCAGCAGAAAGTCAAAATATTAGGCATCGAGTTTGGCCCTGATGATTACAGTAAGTCAAATTGGGAAGCCAGGCTGAATGATGCTGATGTCAAGGTGAAATGCTGGAAGGGGTGGCGGCTCTCCTTGAGGGAAAGGGTGGACTTGATTAAGACCTACCTGATTCCTACCTTTCTGTATGTCAGCTTTGTTTGCATCTTGCCAGAGTCCTTCTATACCAGGATTTATAGTTGTTTCTTCCAATTATTATGGGGGAACAGGCTGAATCTTGTGAAGCGGAATGTGACTTACCTATCAAGGCGGAAGGGTGGCCTAGGGATGGTCAACCCGGTTGTGTTCTTCTCTCTGATGTTTTTGAAATACAATTTTGGTAACATGCTAGCAGAGAGACCGCCTGGATGGGTAGGTATTTTCCAGATCTGGTTTAGACCTTTTCTGGGCTGTTGGGAGAGTGGCGGGCCAGTGAAAAGCCTAAGGATCAAGCATGGTAAGCTCCCGGCTTATGTTGCCCCGTGCCTGAAAATTCTTAAACGGTGGCATGTGACAGCGGAGGATATCAGGTCCCTCCCTAGGAGACTCCTGGGTGAGAAGATCGTGGGTACTGTCTTTCATGCGCCACTGGCCTTAAGGGATTGCCCAGGTCATATTATGAGGGAAGGTTTACGTTTAATAAATTCTGAGCGGATTCCCTTGAAATTTAGGGACCAGGCCTGGCTCGCTTTCCACGGTAGGCTCTATGTGAGAGGGAACGTGAAGTGCCGCTCTTTGGACAATCGTGGTTGTCCAAGAGCGGAGTGTCAGGGTGAAGTGGAAACCATGGACCACTTCTTGCTTCAGTGCCCTTTCAATATAGAAGTCTATAAAAAGGTGGGGAGGGCTCTAAATATTCCTTTCTTGCCTAGCATGTCTTATGCTGAGTGGGTGTATGGAGCATTGCAGAATCGCAAGGGATTTGATTTGGACACTCTTTTTTTAGTCAGTTTAGTAGTCCGATATTTCACCTGGAATGCACGGTGTCAGGTATCCCTTCGGCAGAAAGTCCTTCCTGTTCCGGTGGTGGTGTGTGAGATTCTTGGTGAGGTAGGGAAAATTCGGGGTCTCGAGAAAGACAGATGGCGGCAAAGGGTCTGGATAAAGGCGTGGAGGAATATCAGGCCTGTAGCTGCTGTTTGTTGATCTCTGGGTGTTGGGTTCTTTCCCTGTTTTCTCTCTGGGCACTCCCTTAGATTTTCAAGGATACACATCATTTTTGAAGAAAGGCTACATACACATGATAATCTATGTTTCTTGGTCTGAGTGTTAATCAAGTTGAGTAATGTGTAGTATTTTTGAAGATGTCCGTGCTTGTAGTGATGTGTGTTTGTGTGTGTATATATAGTATAATTTAATGCAGTGATATTTCTCTTGGTGGAAAAAACGTTTGTTCATATATTATAGGTTGAAGTATGCCTTTATTATTATTATTAGTCTTGTATACAATATGTTATGCATATATAAAAAAAAAAAAAAAAGGAAAAATATATATATATATATTTATTTTTTGTATTTTTGTATAAAACAAAAGTTGGAATGTGTTTCTTGTTTGCAAGATTCTCAAAATAAAAAATTGCCAACTCAATATTGAACCCTACGGACTAAGACTGGGATGCCATTAAAGTTCATGTGCGTGTAAAGGCAGGTGTCCCAATACTTTTGACTATATAGTAGATACAGTATATATATTGATTTATTTTTGTGTGTACTTACTACAAACCAATGCAAGAACCATTCGAAGGACCTTGTAAGGGCAGCGCATTCCAGCCCAGTTCTGTAACAGAAAAGGAGATGATGTTAATTGGCCACATCCAAAGCAAAACATTGGAACCCATTCTATATGGCTGTGCGGAATAAAGAGGGTAAACAACACTTTCCAGACCCGCGCTGTTCTATTGACTGTGTGTCAGCCCTGCCTCCTGCCTGGTGACACCCACTCTGAGCTCCTGCTATAGTACCCCTCTCTCTGCCACCCCCTAATATACGGTACCTACTCACTTGCAAAATTAGAATACTTTAAAGGGTAACTAAACCCAAAAAGATATGTCATATATTGCAGTTTACCAGTCCATAGATGCAATGGCTGCATTTGTTTCCTTTTTTCTGTTTTTATTTTATTTTATTTCCACCCAGGGATCCCGTTAGTAACATACTTCCTGTTCTAGGGTGACAATGTTTACAAAAAGATGTTGGTAACAAGGCAAAGTGTAATTTAATATAACTTTACAACAAGGTGGCATTGCAATGATAAGACGGAAAGGTAATATTAATTTACAGCAAGGTGCTGTTGCTATGGTTACATGGAAAGGCCTTCAGTAATGTTTGTTTTACATGGGCATTCATTTACAGTACAGGGTATTGTTGTTGTAGCAGTATGAAAAAAGTACTGCTACTTTTATGTTATTTTTTTGTTTCCATGGTAACCTAGAAATGTCTGCAGTAAAACTGCTTTACAATAGAGTGCTGTCACCATGGTAACCTGGAGAAGCCCTACTTCTTTATATTAAACTATATTAACACAGAAAGACCTTTGCTACAATTACTTTAAATGAGTGTGCTGTCGCTATGGTAATGGGGAATGCACTCAGACCGGCCGCGCTTTAGCGTTAAAGCGCCACTAGTTTTAGCTGTGCTTTACGGGTGCTGTGCGAGCGGGAGCGGGGCACTTTTAACCCCAAAGAAGGGGTTAAGAAGGCATTAAAAGCGCCCAAAAATCGCCGCTGCCGAATCGCCTGCAAAGCGTTTCAGCAGCAACACTTTTCGGGCGCTGCCCAATTTTTTTCAGTGGCAGGGGCGGTGTAGGAGCTGTGTATACACCTCTCCCGCACCGCCCCAAAGATGCTGCTTGCAGGACCTTTTTCTCCGTCCTGCAAGCGCACCGCCCCCAGTGTGAAAGCACTCAGGCTTTCACACTGGGGAGGCTTGAGAGGCACTTTTTTGGCGCTATTTTTAGCGCTAAAACGCCTGAAAAGCGCCTTCAGTGTGAAAGGAGTCTCATGGCCCGTACACACGATCCGAATATCATACGAAAAATGTCGTCCGAGGAAGAATCGTACGATAATCAGATCGTTAGTACAGGGCTTCCGTGAGCCGATCATGGCAGTTCATCCGATATTATTTTATCAGACATGCACGAAAATTTTCCTCGTACGATACCTAATCGTACGATTTTCGTTTAGTCAGTACAGTACAGTACATGACACCACTTCCGATTTTTTTTTCTGTCGTACGAGACTTTAGTTAACCTATTCAATTTCTACTTGCGACTCGTAAACGAAAAAAGTCGGATGATCTGTCGTTCCGATTTTCGGATCGTGTGTTCGGGGCATTACTCTACATATCATATCACCAGATATTGTACAGTATGATGGGATGGCCCTGTTTCTTTACATCTCAGTGCTACTGCTATAGTAACAAGTAAATTCCCCAAATAATATTACTTTACATCAGGCTGCTGTTTCTATGGTAACATAGAAAGCCTAAATTAATTTACGTTGTACTTTACATCATGTAGCTATGGTAGCATAAAAAGCCCCAATTAATTTACTCTACATCAGAGCACTGTTACTATGGTAAAATGGCAAGGTTTTGGGCAATATTACTTTACATCAGGCTGGTGTTGCTATGGTAACATTGACAGGCCCCAGTTTATGAAGAGGGATAATATCTTTGATATCTGCCTATATTGTGAGTAGCCTGACAAGCCCTGAGAAGATGGATAGCCTCCCTGTGATAACAAAACTTTCTTCCTTCTGCTTCAGCTCCCCTCGTATATAATATAATCATTGTATCGCGCTCTCTAGCAATGTAAATCCAGTCTTCGCTCTGTGCCCTGTCAGCTTCAGTCAGTGTACCCCATCCCTTCACTGTCTAAACTGTCACCTCCTTTCATGTCACAGACCGCGCAGAAGGTGACACAGAATCTCTGATAGCAGGAGAGATGGCTTTTATCTATTTTACATTGCAGTCCTTTCCCATAATGCCGCGTACACACGACCGTTTTTCATGACGAGAAAAATGCCATTTTTTTATTTGGTCATTAAAAACGATCGTGTGTGGGCTCCAGAGCATTTTTCACAACGTGAAAAATGGCCATTAAAAATTTGGAATTTTTCTCGTCGTTTTTCCCGTCGGCGTTTTTCTCGTCATGAAAAACAGCCGTGTGTAGGCTTTAACGACGTGAAAAAAAAACACGCATGCTCAGAAGCAAGTGATGAGATGGGAGCGCTCGTTCTGGTAAAACTAGCGTTCATAATGAAGTTAGCACATTCGTCACGCTGTAACGGACTGAGGAGCACGAGGCTGAAAAGCACGAATCGGCTCTCACCAAACTTTACTAACACGAGGATCAGCAAAAGCAGCCCAAAGGGTGGCGCCATCCGAATGGAACTTCCCCTTTATAGTGCCGTCGTACGTGTTGTACGTCACTGCGCTTTTTTCGAGCATTTTTTTTCACAATAGTGTGTAGGCAAGGCAGATTTGAGAAGAATCACGTCGAGAAAAACTTTGTTTTTTTCAATGACATTAAAAACGGTCGTGTGTACGCCGCATTATTCATTTCCCTTTGCCCCAATATCTCTGCAAGACTGCAACTTTAACCACTTCGCGCCCGTCATACGACTTATGACAGCCGCAAAGTGGTTCTTAAATGCCGGGAGGCCGTCATTATACGGCCTCCGCTCCTTCGGCCACTGGGGGGCGCGCGAGCGCCGCCGGCGGCACGCGCGTGTGCCCGGCGCATCACTGAGATGCCGATGCGCGTGCCTGGCGGCCGCGATGTCCGCCAGGCACCCGCGATCGGCCTGTACACAGACAAGGACATGGATCTGTGTGTGTAAACACACAGATCCATGTCCTGTCAGGGAGAGGAGACCGATGCTGTGTCCCTTGTACATAGGGACACAGATCGGTCACCTCCCCCAGTCAGTCCCCTCCCCCCACAGTAGCAATCACTCATAGGGCATACATTTAACCCCTTCCTCGCCCCCTAGTGGTTAACCCCTTCCCTGCCAGTCACATTTATACAGTAATCAGTGCATTTTTATAGCACTAATCGCTGTATAAATGTGAATGGTCCCAAAAATGTGTCAAAAGTGTCCGATGTGTCCGCCGCAATATCGCAGACATGATAAAAATCGCAGATCGCCGCCATTACTAGTAAAAAAAAAATAATAAAAAAAATGTCAGAATTCTATCCCCTATTTTGTAGGCGCTATAACTTTTGCGCAAACCAATCACTATACGCTTATTGCGATTTTTTTAACCAAAAATATGTAGAAGAATACGTATCGGCCTAAACTGAGAAAAAAATGTTTTTTTTAAAAAACCACCAAAAGAAAGCTCTATTTGTGGGAAAAAAAGGACGTCAATTTTGTTTGGGAGCCACGTCGCACGACCGCGCAATTGTCAGATAAAGCGACGCAGTGCCGAAAGCTGAAATTTCGCCTGGGCAGGAAGGGGGTATATGTGCCCAGTAAGGAAGGTGATAATCAGCACTTCTGTTAGGCCCCTTTCACACTGGGGCGGTTTGCAGGCGCTATTTTGCTAAAAATAGCGCCTGCAAACCGAGCCTAAACAGCGGCTCCTGTCTCTCCAATGTGAAAGCCCCGAGGGCTTTCACACTGGAGCGGTGCGCTAACAGGACTTAAAAAAAAGTCCTGCTAGCCGCATCTTTGGAGCGGTGAGAGGAGCGGTGTGTTTACCGCTCCTACACCGCTCCTTCCCATTGAAATTAATGGGATACCGCGGTAATACCGCCTGCAAACCGCGGCTGTAGGCGCGGTTTGCGGGTGATATTAACCCTTTTTCGGCCGCTAGCGGGGGGTAAAACCGCACCGCTAACGGCCGAATACCTCTGCAATCCCGACGGTATAGCGCCCCTAAAAATAACGGCGTTATACCGCCACCGCCCCCACCGCCCCAGTGTGAAACCAGCCTTATTAGTACAATTAAAGTGTATCTAAACCCAACTAACAATGTAATATATTGCAGCTTTCTAGTGTTTGGTGTGGTGGCTGCATTCGTTTTCTTATTTTCAAACTTCTTTTGCTTTATTTTCAACTGATAATACTGCAAATAATAGACTTCCTGTCCCTGGGTGTCTACATCATTTCTCCATTGTATCCAAGGAGGAAGCCATGATTGTCACCCTAGGCTGCTCTCCTGATATACAGCATCTGGATCTCTTCATCACTATTACATGGGGGGGCAAGAGGGCAGTTGGTATTAACAGAATATAGCTAGGAAGGAAGATATTCTTCTTTTTTTTTTTTTATCACACAGCTCGTGATCATTCCCCCCAACTTCCCTACAAGAGAGAAGAGGAACGGTCATCAACAGCTAGGAGCACTACAATGAAGCAGCCAGCGCTTCTAACTCACCTCACGCTCAGGAACAACCACATCGCCTCTTCACCGTGATTGGTGATTGGTGAGTTTGTACACTTTAGAGCACATTTCGACAGGCAAGAACTATAGAAATGATCCCTGAAAGGAAGATATTCTTCAGTGCAGCTCACAAGAAGTGACAAGGACATGCATTTCTAGCAGGATCCATATGTACTTGCTGAAAATGCTTTTAGATTGAGAAAAAAAGAAAACAAATGCAGCCACCACGTCTAAAGACTGTAAGCTGGGGCATATTACATTTCTGTTTTAAGGTTTAGTTATCCTTTAAAACTAAATTCCAGGAATAGATTTTTTTGCATAGTTCTATTGTTCTAGCTTGGACCAATGTAACTATCCATACACCATACCTGACCGATGATCGCTCTGGAAGCGGAGATTCACTGTACTACCTACTGCTACTACAGTGAAGCTTGCTAACTTCTGAACAATCTGGAAAAATATGGGCATTTGTTATTTTTTTTAAGGGTCAGTTCACACTATAGAAACGCAATCCGGATGCGTTCCAGGTGCTTTTTTGCAATGCGCGTTTTTGACGCTTTTTTGATGCGTTCCGGTGCGTTTTTGGTACGTTTTTAATGCAGTCCAGTGCTTTTTTTCACCCCTCTTTTTTATTAACCTTAGATAAGGACAAGTGTGTTCCAGTGCGTTTTTGGTGCATTAAGGTGCGTTCCAGTGCGTTTTTGATGCGTTTTATAGCTTTCTAGTACAGTCCAGTGCAGGTAAAATGCAGCATGTTCTACTTTTTTTTCTGGAACTGGAACGCACTGGAACTTCAAGCACTGGTGTGAACTATGCCATTGAAAACAATATAACCTACTTTCCATGTGTTTTTGATGCAGAGAAAAAACGCACTGGACTGCATGTGGTGTGAACTGGCCCTGAGTATTTCAGTCATGCTTTACTTACATGGCTGATCTGGCCCTGCTTATTTTATCAACCTAACACTTACCATGACAACGTTAGCAAGGTGGGCAGAACAGAGGGCGTAAACCCCACCGGAACCTCCGACTAAAGGAGCTCTCATGTCTGTGACGGAAACAGCAAGGGATCCTGGGGAAAGAGGAGTGATAATATCAGTGTGTGCTTTTCATCAGGAAAAAAAAAAGAAAGAAGGAAGGAAGGAAAGACAGAAAGAAGGAAGGAAGGGAAGACAGAAAGAAAGAAGACAGGAAGGAAAGACAGAAAGAAAGAAGGAAGGAAGGAAAGACGGAAAGAAATAAGGAAGGAAGGAAAGACAGAAAGAAGGAAGGAAGGAAAGACAGAAAGAAAGAAGGAAGGAAGGAAAGACAGAAAGAAAGAAGGAAGGAAGGAAAGACAGAAAGAAGGAAGGAAGGAAAGACAGAAAGAAAGAAGGAAGGAAGGAAAGACAGAAAGAAAGAAGGAAGGAAGGAAAGACAGAAAGAAGGAAGGAAGGAAAGACAGAAAGAAAGAAGGAAGGAAGGAAAGACAGAAAGAAAGAAGGAAGGAAGGAAAGACAGAAAGAAAGACAGAAAGTAGGAAGGAAGGAAAGACAGAAAGAAAGAAGGAAGGAAGGAAAGACAGAAAGAAAGACAGAAAGTAGGAAGGAAGGAAAGACAGAAAGAAAGAAGGAAGGAAGGAAAGACAGAAAGAAAGAAAGATGGAAGGAAAGACAGAAAGAAAGAAGGAAGGAAGGAAGGAAGGAAGGAAAGACAGAAAGAAAGAAGGAAGGAAGGAAAGACAGAAAGAAAGAAAGATGGAAGGAAAGACAGAAAGAAAGAAGGAAGGAAGGAAGGAAGGAAAGACAGAAATAAAGAAGGAAGGAAGGAAAGACAGAAAGAAAGAAGGAAGGAAAGAGAAAGAAAGAAGGAAGGATGGAAAGACAGAAAGAAAGAAGGAAGGAAGGAAGGAAGGAAGGAAGGAAGGAAAGACAGAAAGAAGGAAGGAAGGAAAAAGAAAGAAAGAAGGAAGGAAGGAAAGACAGAAAGAAAGAAGGAAGGAAAGAGAAAGAAAGAAGGAAGGATGGAAAGACAGAAAGAAAGAAGGAAGGAAGGAAGGAAAGACAGAAAGAAGGAAGGAAGGAAAGAGAAAGAAAGAAGGAAGGAAGGAAAGACAGAAAGAAAGAAGGAAGGAAAGACAGAAAGAAAGAAGGATGGAAGGAAAGAAAGAAGAAAGGAAGGAAAGACAGAAAGAAAGGAAGGAAAGACAGAAAGAAAGAAAGAAGGAAAGACAGAAAGAAAGAAAGAAGGTAGGAAGGACAGAAAGAAAGAAGGAAGGAAAAACAGAAAGAAAGGAAGTAAAGGGAGGGAGGGGAAAGGGGAAAGGAAAGGAAAGGGAAAAGAAAAGGAAAGGAAAAAAGGAAAGGAAAAGAGGAGAAGGTAAATGGAAGAAGGAAAGGAAGGTAAAAGGAAAAGAAAGGGGAAAGGAAAGGGAATGAAAAGAAATGACAGAAGGAAAGGAAAAGAAAGGGGATGGGAAAAGGCAAAGGAAAGAAGAAAAGCCAAGGAAAGAAGGGAAAGGAAAGGAAGGGAAGGTAAAAGAAAGGAAAGGTGGAAAGGGAAAGTAAAGGAGGGGGGGGGGGGCGATGAGAGTAAAGAAAGGACAGAAGGGCAGAGTAAATAAAAGAAAAAGGAGAGAAATGTAGCACAGTTCACTGTTGTGGATTTGCTAGGACAGTCCAACATCTTTGTCCTCTATATCAGCAATGCTGTGTTCTTGGCCATGTCCCAGCAGGGCCGAGACAAGGGGCGGGCAGGAGGGGCGGCTGCCCTGTTCACTATGGTATCATGTGATGTTCGGGGGCAACACAAGCAGATTGGGGGGAGGAGATTTGTGTGGGAGGGGGAATATTTTTTTTGGGGGGGAGGGGCGGCAGGAGGTAAGAATTGTTCTAGAAGGGGAAATTGGGAGAGGTGCGCTAGGACTGGTGATTTGGGGGTGATTTGTATTAAGAGGAGAGATAGGGGATTTGGGGGGTTTGTGCTAGAAAAGGTAATATGGGGGGGGGTGTGCTCGGAGGTGACTTATTTTTTCTGGAAGGGGGATTTGTGCTGGTAGGAATTATTGGGGGATCATTTGTGCTAGGAGTGTAAATTTGGGGATGGGGGGGGGGTTGTGCTAGAATGGAAGATTAGGGAGAGAAATTTGTGCTGGAAGGTGGAATTTGGAGCGGGGGGGAGGGATTTGTGCTCAGAGGGGAAATAGAGGATTTGCGCTAGGTAGGGGGATTTTTTTTTGGGGGGGGGGTGGTGCTGGGAGTATATGTGGAATGAGAGGATTTGAGCTACGCATGCAGGTTAGCGGTCAATTTTTGTTGGGGGAGGGGATTTTTGCTGACACATATTGCTCATACATCTTGGGGGGGGGGGCAAAATTGGGCATGTTGGGCTCTAGATGACCTTGTTCCGGCACTGTGTTCCAGGATCAAAGCACCAAACTTAAAAGGTGATCAGGGTTGTAAGTGTCTGGTCCCAGCATATTTAAAGGTAGGACAGGGGTGGAACCAACCCAAGTGGGTGTGGTGGGCAGCCACCACATATTTAAAGGCAGGTTATGGGTGGGACCACGTGAAATGAAGACAGTAGGTGGGGTTTGTCTGGGACCATAATGTTGGTAAGTATGCTGAAGATTCAAGATAGATAGATAGATCACACTGGTATGCTTTGAATGGGAAGAGTGACTTTCAGTCTCCTTAATGGAGGCCTCAGCCCCCTCCCCAGTGCTGCCATCTTTGAAGGTCCGGCGCATGTACAGATGTGCCAAATGGCCCTGCCCAGCCTTTGGGATCTGGCAGAGCCCTGCAGCACATCTGCCCATGCACCAAGTTTCATGGAAGTAGGGGACCTCCTTCCCTATGCCACTACCATTTCTTCACACATGTGAGCAGGAAAACCTGAGCATGTGCAGATGTGCTGAAGGTCTCTAGTGGGCCCGGCACAGCCCTTCAGCACATCTGCTCATGCATGGTATCAAGTCCAACAACATTCCCACCGTCATTACTAGAAACCAGGAACTGTCTTTGACAGCGCGGTCTCTGTGCTGGGAGCACGGCAGTGTTAATTTTGGCAGCAAATTTTGATTTAGTTTTAGTCTTAGTCTTGGGACTAAAATGCAATTTTAGTTTTAGTCCCATTTTAGTCTTCTGCAATTGTTTTAGTTTTAGTCGTATTTAGTCGACTAAATCTCCAGTACATTTTAGTAGACTAAAATGTGCTACGTTTTAGTCGACTAAAATCTCCAGTGCAACTTATTTTAGTCGTCTAAAATCTAATGATTGTAATTTAATTGTACTGCATTAGTTAACATTTCTCTACAATTTCCAAATTCATTATATACTGCTGGAATGAAAAATCAAATATCTTATTATTTATCTTATTGAGGTATGAACATGCACTATAGACCAGTGTTCATTTTGAAGTCAAATTTCAATTTAGTTTTAGTCTTAGTCTTAGGACTAAAATGGCATTTTAGTTTTAGTCCCATTTTAGTCTTTTGACTAAAATGCCATTTTAGTTTTAGTCGTATTTTAGTCATCTTAATTGTTTTAGTTTTAGTCGTATTTTAGTCATCTTAATTGTTTTAGTCGTATTTTAGTCGACTAAAATAGTAATAATTTAGTCGACTAAAATGCTTTAGTCATTTTAGTCGACTAAATTAACACTGGAGCACGGAGTGAGCATACTCTAAGCACTGAAACCTTGGCGCATATGTGCGACACCCTTTTTTACCACTGCACATATGCATTATGTAGACACCCAGGGGGGTACAGGCAGTACACCTGTAAGGGGCTCGGAGGTCCCCAGGGGCCCGGATGGCAATCCCCCTTTTTTTTTGTAAGGGGCCCGGAGGTCCTCAGGGCCCCGGATGGTAACCCCCCTTTTTTATGTATTTTTTATTAAAAAAATATATATATATTTTATTTATTTTTTGTAAGGGGCCCAGAGGTCCTCAGAAGGCCGGAGGTCCCCAGGGCCCCAGATGGCAACTGCCCCTTTTATTTTTTTTTATAAAAATATATATATTTTTTTTATAAAACATTTTTTTTTGTAAGGGGCCCAGAGGTCCCCAGAGGCCCGGAGGTCCCCGGGGCCCTGGATGGTAACCCCCTTTTTTATGTATTTTTTATAAAAATAAAAAAAAATTTATTTATTTCTTTTTTTTCTTTTTTTTGTAAGGGGCCCAGAGGTCCCCAGAGGCCTGGAGGTCCCCAGGGCCCCGGATGGCAACCCACTTTTTTTTTTTTTCAGAAATGTTTTTTTTTTTTTATAAATTATTATTATATTTTTATTTTTTTTGTAAGGGGCACGGAGGTCCTCAGGGCCCCGGATGGTAACCCCCCTTTTTTATGTATTTTTTATTAAAAATATATATATATATATTTTATTTCTTTTTTGTAAGGGGCCCAGAGGTCCCCAGAAGGCCGGAGTTCCCCAGGGCCCCAGATGGCAACCGCCCCTTTTATTTTTTTTATAAAAATATATATATTTTTTTAGAAAACATTTTTTTTGTAAGGGGCCCAGAGGTCCCCAGAGGCCCGGAGGTCCCCAGGGCCCAGGATGGTAACCCCCTTTTTTATGTATTTTTTATAAAAAAAAAATATTTATTTATTTATTTTTTTTCTTTTTTTGTAAGGGGCCCAGAGGTCCCCAGAGGCCTGGAGGTCCCCAGGGCCCCGGATGGCAACCCACTTTTTTTTTTTTTTAGAAATGTTTTTTTTTTTTTTAGAAATTATTATTGTAGCGGGGTGTTCCCCTTTAATGCAGAGAGACAAGAAGTTCCAGGTGAGAGGTGAGTCGGGAGGAAGTAAAGAGACATTATGGAAGTGAAAGCAGAGGAGAGAGAGACTACATCTCCCAGTACATCTTGCAGCACCCAGGGTGCATTGCTCCAGAACAGAGACTGCTGGGGCAGACTTTATAAAGGGGAGGCAGAGTTTTGGTCGGCCTCTTTGGGACCCCCCTCTCCTAGCAAGAGGATGTCTGTGCTGAACTGCTGTGTGCACAAGGCCTGAAGCCCGGGCCGTGTGCTCCTTTCCAAAGAGCCCTCTGCCAGCCTAGCAGAGCCTTAGAGACATCTAATCCTCCTTGCTGCAGTACACCAGAAGGATTGAAGACTTGGATGTCGGTGGATTCCTGTTCCCAGACGAATCGATGGAGGAAACGGATTTGGACTTGTCCGGGTGGTGAGAGCTGTTTAAAGACAGATCCTTTATCTTTACTATTCGTTGAGATTACAAAGTTGTTCTTCAAGTGCACCACCGAGAGATTGCTAGCGAATATTGTTTCACTGAACTTCCATTTAGATCAGTCAGGCCTGACTGCATAGGTAGACATTGCTGGGTGTTAGTCTACCCATGAGGGGAAGTAGCTGTAAAAGGGCAGCGCTAGAGTTGCATAGCAATACTTTATTATTCTGATTACTCTGTTTATCTTTATTACTGTTTATTGCAGGGATCTGCAACTTGTTATACTGTTGTTTATTACTTGCCCATTAGCCTCAGTAAAATATCTGGGTAAAGTACATTTGGTGTCAGTTCCGCTTACTTTAATAGGAGTTTTAAAGTATATTCTGTGTATGTTTGTTATAGGACTGCGTCACCAACAGTTGCGATCACGCGGTCCTATCTCTCTATCACCAGCTGTGCCACGGGAGGTTAGAGCCGATTGCCGGGGGTTGACAGCGGTGCACTGCAGGGCCCAAATCAATATCAGCGGCTCTCTTAACTGGGGGTAGCACTACACGTGGGGGCTCGTCCGGGATCCTTGTACGTTGCACGCTGCAATCAAGCCGGTCAGAAGTACCAGCATGGACCCGCTGGCAATGTCACAGTGGTGCGCAGCGATTGGCGCCGATCCAACCGCGGCGGTAGTCATTGTACTCCCGGGGGAAAGATGGAAGGAAGAGGAGATAAAACAGCTCGTATTGTTACTGTCTCCGAGCCACAAAGCATGGGTGATGGATTTTAGGCCAGATCCAGTGATCTCGTTTACATACGCACTGGTAGAATGGAAAAAGGAAATCCCAGAGCATTTTAAAAGTCAGAGTATACAAGCCATAGATAATCAGATCTATCACTTGATACTGTCAGGGTCACCTGTGGCCAGGTGACAGATGCACACCGTAGGGGGACAGGAGTGCACCGCGAGGTAGTGAACCCTATGGCTGGCTTCTGTGGATAGGAAACTGGGTGGTTGTGGAAAGCGGGACCAGAGGAGCACAACCGGGATCCCAACGGAAGCGAGAGCCAAGATTCCCCAGGGCGCGGAGTCTAAGACCCAGCTGGTCTTCTCCAGGGCCTCTAGTGGTGAGGATGTTACGCTGCAGGCTGGGACCAGGTCGCGGCCCCTGGAGTTTCCTAGCTCACGCCCCGTAGGATAAGGGGAAGCAGCAGCACACGATAGAGAGAACCGAATAACAAGCCGAAGGTCAGGGGCCACAAGCAGACAAGGATAACGAAGAACGAGCCGAAGGTCAAGGGTCACGAGCAGACAGGGATGGTCGGGGACAAGCCAATAACGTAACAGAGAGACAGACGTAGCACACGGCAGGCAGGAACCCAAACACACAATGCCTAACAAACACGTTGATCAGCAAAGCAGGCTTGCAGTGCACAGGTTAATATAGTGTTCAGTGATAGGGCCTGGGGTGGAGTCAGGCTGGGAGGAGATTATAAAGGAAGCCAGGTGAAGGAGGTCTGGTCTCTAGATGAACACATGAGGAGGAAGGTAAGATGGCAGACAGACATTAATGCATATCCATGACAGTACCCTCCCTCTTACGAGGCCTCCCCCTTCCCCGCCTGGGCCCAGGTTTAGAGGGAAACTTCAGATGAAACTCCTTTAACAGACGAGGTGCAAAGACCTCAGATGCAGTGATCCAAGACCTCTCCTCAGGACCAAACCCTTTCCAATGAACGAGGTACTGAAGAACGCCTTTACAGAGTCGGGAGTCCAGAATTTGACTGATCTCGTACTCCTGATTATCCTCAGAGACAGGCGCCACGGTAGGAAGAGGACGAGAGAATTTATTGAGGACTAAAGGCTTTAGAAGAGCAACATGAAAGGAGTTAGTGATTTTAAGGCTCTTAGGAATCTGGAGTTTGAAACAAACCGGATTCAGTTTAGCAGTTACCGTGTATGGACCGATGAATCGTGGAGCAAACTTCAGAGAAGGAACTCGGAGCTTGATGTTCCTGGTAGAGAGCCAGACTTTGTCCCCTGGCTGAAGAGAAGGCGGTTTACGCCTGCGGCGGTCGGCAAAGCCTTTGAATTTTTCAGCAGCTGCCCGGAGGGAATCATGAACGTGACCCCAAACGGAATTGAGAGACTCCTGAACCGAAGCCAAAGCTGGAATGTCTGGAGAACAGATCATAGGAAGAGGAAGTTGAGGGTGTTTTCCATAAACTGTGAAAAAGGGTGTCTTCTGCGAACTGCTATTTACATGATTGTTATGGGAGAATTCTGCCCACGGGAGTAGAGAGGACCAATCGTCATGGTGAGAAGACACAAAGGTGCGAAGAAAGACCTCTAACTCCTGATTAACCCTCTCAGTCTGTCCATTGGATTGGGGATGGTAAGAAGAAGAAAAATCCAAGACAATATTGAGGGATTTGCAAAAGGCTCTCCAAAAACGAGACGTGAATTGGACTCCCCTGTCGGAAACAATATGAGAAGGGACCCCATGTAGGCGGAGAATTTCTCGAATGAAAATGGGAACCAAGGCAGGGGCAGAAGGAAGACCAGGAAGAGGAACAAAATGAGCCATCTTGGAGAATCGATCGATTACCACCCAAATGACTGTATTATTCTCAGACAGTGGGAGATCGGTGATAAAATCCATGGCAATATGGGCCCAGGGTTCCTTAGGAATAGGCAAGGGCATGAGGAGACCAGCAGGAGCTTGTGTGGAGGATTTGGACTGAGCACAGACATGACAAGCTTTAACGTAGTCTTTGACGTCTGAGCGGAGATTAGGCCACCAGTAGTGACGACTGATGAGTAGGAAGGATCGGAGGAATCCAGAATGCCCTGCCACCTTGGAATCATGTCCCCAACGAAGGATCTTAGCTCTTAGCTCAGTGGGGACAAAGGTCTTACCAGGCGGAATTTTAGACTTCAGGGTGGTAGAGTGGGCAACAATGCATGAGGTGGGAATGATCGGCTCAGGTTCAGGGGCGGACTCCTCGTCCAAAGTGTCAAATGACCTAGAGAGCGCATCAGCCCGACCGTTGCAGGAACCAGGTTTGTAGGTAATCGTGAAATTAAAACGGGCAAAGAAGAGACTCCACCTGGCCTGTCTAGGATTCAGACGTTTAGCATTCTGTAGATACTGTAAATTCTTGTGATCGGTAAAGATCGTTATGGAGTGAGGGGAACCCTCCAAGAGATGACGCCACTCCTCTAACGCCAATTTAATTGCGAGAAGTTCCCGATCACCGATGGCATAATTCCTCTCTGCCTGAGAAAATTTTTTGGAGAAGAACGCACATGGTTGGCGTCTCTTCTCAAAGATTTGAAGAAGCACAGCTCCCACCCCCATTGAGGAAGCGTCCACTTCAATAAAAAATGCATTCCCAGGATTTGGTCTCCTCAAGAGGGGGCCAGAAACAAAGGCCTGTTTCAGGTTGTGAAATGCAGAGACAGCTTCGGGAGGCCAGTCTCTGGCATTCACACCCTTCTTGGTCAAAGCGATAATAGGCGCGGCAATGGAAGAGTAATTCCTTATGAACTGCCTATAATAATTAGTGAAGCCAAGAAAGCGCTGTGTGGCCTTGAGGCTAGCAGGAAGAGGCCAGTTGGTGATAGCCAAGACCTTCCCAGGGTCCATACGAAGCCCCGAACATGAGACAAAGCACCCCAAAAACAGGACCTCAGAACATTCAAAGGAACATTTCTCCAGCTTGGCATAGAGATTGTTCTCTCTAAGACGTTGAAGTACAGTGCGGACATGGTTTCTGTGGACGAGCAGATTTTCAGAAAAGATCAGAATGTCATCCAGATAGATGACAACAAACTGGTACAGCAGATCTCTGAAGATTTCATTGACAAAGTTTTGAAACACGGCTGGAGCATTACACAGACCAAAAGGCATCACCAGATATTCGTAATGCCCGTCTCTAGTGTTAAATGCAGTCTTCCATTCGTCACCCTCCCGTATTCGAATGAGATTGTACGCGCCTCTGAGATCCAACTTGGTGAAAATGGAGGCACCCTTCAACCTATCGAATAGCTCAGATATTAAGGGTAAGGGGTATCGATTTTTAATAGTAACCGCATTTAAACCCCGATAATCGATGCAGGGTCTTAAGGTACCATCCTTTTTGGCAACAAAAAAGAACCCTGCCCCTGCAGGCGATGAGGATTTCCGGATGAACCCTCTCTCCAGATTCTCTGCTACATACTCCGACATGGCCTGGGTCTCTGGGATGGACAGAGGGTAGGTACGACCCCTGGGTAGAGTTGCTCCGGGGACAAGATCAATAGCACAGTCAAAAGACCTGTGGGGAGGAAGCACCTCAGCTGATTTTTTACAGAACACATCCCGGTAATCGCTGTATGCGGCGGGAAGATCAGAAGAAACAGAAGTGGCAGCAACCGGAAGACTCTCCTTGGGGGTCACCTTGAGAAGACACGACGAGAAACATGAGGAACCCCAGGCCAGGATCTGCCCAGAGACCCAGTCCACATGTGGAGAGTGGAGCTGTAGCCAAGGGAGGCCCAATACAACTGGGGTAGAGGCCTTGGGTAGAATAAGAAAGGATATCCACTCCTGGTGGAGAATCCCTACCGACATCCTAATGGGTAGCGTCTGGAAGCGAATAGGGCCCCCTGGGAGAACAGTGCCATCAATTGCCGAGACTACCAATGGGGTAGTGAGAGGTGAAAGGGTAAGCTTCATAGAAGAAGCAGTTCTCCAATCCATGAAATTGCCGGCAGCCCCGGAATCCAGGTATGCAAGGGTTGACTGAGGAGAAGTGCCTACATGAAGGGACACCGGCAAGAGCAGGCGAGAAGGTGATGTTTCTGGGTCCAATACTCCACCTTCCAAATGTATTAGACCCGAGCGTTTCCCGGACGAAGCGAGCAGGAGTCACGAAAATGACCCTTGCCCCCACAATAGAGGCACAAGCCCAGAGTTCTGCGCCTAGCACGTTCTTCGGGGGTTAGTCTGGTCCGGCCCAGCTGCATAGGTTCTTCAGCAGGTAGAGGATGCTCCACGGAATGAAGGGAGGGGAGCTCAGACTGGCTAGGACCCAGAGAGTGCTGGCGTCTTTTTTCTAAGGACCTCTCTTGAAAACGAATGTCGATCTGGTTGCATAATGAAATTACATCGTCCAGACCGACGGGAATGGCTCTTCCCGCTAATTCGTCTTTCACTCGGTCAGAGAGGCCATGTAAAAAGGTAGCGACCAGGGCCTCATTATTCCAGCTCAATTCAGCTGTGTGGATACGGAACTGAAGAGCATATTGCCCCACTGAACTAGATTCTTGGCGAAGACGTAAGACAGCACTAGCCGCTGAAGAAGCCCGAGCCGGCTCTTCGAAGATATTACGAAAGAGCTTCAAGAATTCGGACAGACTGGAAACCACCGGATCGTTCCTCTCCCACAGGGGGGCAGCCCAGGCCAAAGCTTCACCGGAGAGGAGGGAAATGATATAGGCTACCTTAGCCCGGTCAGATAGGAAGCTTTGAGGCTGAAGCTCAAAATGAATAGTGCATTGGCTGAGAAACCCCCTGCAGGCCTTGGAGTCCCCAGAGAAACGGAACGGAGCTGGCAATCTTAGTGAGTGTGAGGCTGCGACTGGTGCGATAGGTACAGCCGCTGGTTGTACTTGGGGTTGCGGATTCGGGGTTCCCAAGGAGACCTGAAGCTGCTCGAATCGAGAAGCCAGATCCTGGAGGAATCGCATCACCTGGGTCTGATTTGATTCCTGTGTCTCAAGTCTGCGAACTATGCCCTGCAATGGATCATCCGCGGGAAGCGGGATGTCAGCCGGGTTCATGGCTGATCAAACTGTCAGGGTCACCTGTGGCCAGGTGACAGATGCACACCGTAGGGGGACAGGAGTGCACCGCGAGGTAGTGAACCCTATGGCTGGCTTCTGTGGATAGGAAACTGGGTGGTTGTGGAAAGCGGGACCAGAGGAGCACAACCGGGATCCCAACGGAAGCGAGAGCCAAGATTCCCCAGGGCGCGGAGTCTAAGACCCAGCTGGTCTTCTCCAGGGCCTCTAGTGGTGAGGATGTTACGCTGCAGGCTGGGACCAGGTCGCGGCCCCTGGAGTTTCCTAGCTCACGCCCCGTAGGATAAGGGGAAGCAGCAGCACACGATAGAGAGAACCGAATAACAAGCCGAAGGTCAGGGGCCACAAGCAGACAAGGATAACGAAGAACGAGCCGAAGGTCAAGGGTCACGAGCAGACAGGGATGGTCGGGGACAAGCCAATAACGTAACAGAGAGACAGACGTAGCACACGGCAGGCAGGAACCCAAACACACAATGCCTAACAAACACGTTGATCAGCAAAGCAGGCTTGCAGTGCACAGGTTAATATAGTGTTCAGTGATAGGGCCTGGGGTGGAGTCAGGCTGGGAGGAGATTATAAAGGAAGCCAGGTGAAGGAGGTCTGGTCTCTAGATGAACACATGAGGAGGAAGGTAAGATGGCAGACAGACATTAATGCATATCCATGACAGATACATACGCTGCCAGTGAAGGAAGAATGGTTTCAGACACCAAAGCCATCACCCCCACAATTATCTCCACCACTATCCCCTAAAGCAGAAAAGCTTAAGGAACTATTAAGCCCGGGATCACCGCTGGCCGCTATAGGGCCTGAATTGTTGAATGCTCTAGGAGACCTTGTAATTAAGTGCCAGAAAAGCAGTACGGTGCATGTGGAGGCCAGGTACCGGAAGCTTAGCACCTTCTCAGGGAAGCTCCCCGTCCCTGCGGGGGAGGAAGATTTTGACACTTGGGTGGAACAGGCATTGCAGGCAGTAGAAGCATGGGAGGTGCCTGAGGATCAGAAGAGACAGCGAGTCTTAGAAAGTCTGAAAGGTGCCGCGGCAGAAGCGGTGAGGAGCTTCCGGTTTGGAAATGAAAACTGTACAGCTCAAGATTGCCTGGCCATGCTGCAGGAAGAGTTTGGTCAGCTGGAGAAGGTGTCAGAGATGATTTATCAAATTGAACACACTCTCCAGCAGCCGAATGAGAAACTGTCAGAATATGTTAGAAGGCTGAACAGGCAGTTATGCAAGATTGTACTGAAGAAGGGAATGCTGCCCAAAGATGCAGATGAAGCACGCATGAAGCAGATCATGAGGGGAGCGCGGCGCTCAGACCCGGTCTGGCTGCACCTGAAAACCTCAGGAGGAGGAATGTCACTAACCTACTCTGATCTAATAAAAATTATTAGGGACGAAGAGGCGCTGCAGGAAGATCAGCAGGTGGCCAAGGCGAATGTCACACCTGTACCAGTGTTTGTCCATTCGGTCAAGAGCCCAGAAAGAGATGCGGAGGTTGACACTCTGAAATCACAAATGGCCCAAGTGTTGGAGATGCTGACCTCTTTGATGGAGAAAGATCAGAGAAGACGAGAGAAACCAAGCCCAAGAAAGGAGTTGTTCCCGAACACCTCAGCACCGGCCTCCCTACAGGACCGAGAAGAGGTGATTTGCTATAACTGCGGAGGGAGTGGCCACTTTGCTAACGTATGCTCCAGCCCAAAGAAGAAGAGAACAGATAATTGCAAGCCGGCGGGAAACTCCAAAGGGCCCCGGTGAAGGAGTCAACCGGGTGCCCATCATCTTCAGTGCGCTCCAAACTAAAAAAAAAGGCCAAGAATGGAGGAGACAAAACTCCTAGGAGGAGGTATAGTACACCCCCACCAAGATGTACCCCAGAGGGAGGGGGCAAGATCCCTCAGTGGAAGTACAGCACCCCAAAGAAGGAACATCCACCTAAAAGGAACAATAACATCCCTCAGCGGGTTTGTGCCCCCATTGAGAGGGAGAAAGTCAATGCATGCCAGGCTCAGGAAAAATTAAAGTCCAAAAGGAGCAGGGCAAGGGTCGAAAGCCAAAAAAAAGAGGTGACCCCAGTCCGGCCATACCCAAAGGAACTGGTGGGCCCGTCTCCTACTGTGCCCATTCAAGTGGAAGGAGTCTATACTAAAGCTCTTTTGGACACCGGAGCACAGGTGACTTTACTATACCGGGACTTCTATGATAGGCACTTGAGTCATCTGCCTATCCAGAAGATAGAAGAGCTGGAGATATGGGGACTTGGAACCCAGAGTTTCCCTTATGATGGGTACCTGCCCATAAAGATGACTTTCGACCCATCCGTGGCTGGGAAGGCTGAAGTGTTTGACACCCTGGCAGTTGTGTGTCCCCGGCCGCCTGGAGCCAGCAAGATTTCCCTGATCATTGGGACAAACACGGATCTAGTCAGGAGACTCCTGACCCCTCTAGTGAAAGAGAGAAACCATTCAGCCACCAAAATCCATCCCATGCTAAAGACGGCCTACCAACGACTGGTCTTAGAGCAGAAGACCCCGGGAGAGGGGATAGGGAAGGTGTGGAGACTTGGCAGAGAAGGAGTAGTGCTACAGCCCGGAGAAGTAACCTGTCTTAGGGCCACTGTGAAGCTTTCGTGGGAACAACCTGGCCCCTTTGTCATGCTGGAATCAGACCCAAGGGAAGAGTCCTCAGGTCTGGAAGTGATACCAGAAGTGATTCCGTTCAAGGCTCTGAAGAAGGCCCATGGCAGAGTTCCGGTGAGTGTTAGGAACACTACGGGAGGACCCATGGAGATCCCTGCCAGAGTGTTGCTTGGTCAGGTGAGCCCTGCTGCCCCGGTCACTTGGTCCGAAGTCAAGGGGACGGGTGACGGAGGAGATGTTTGGGAGAAACTGTCCGTGGAAAACCCGAACCTACCCAGGGCTTGGAAAGAAAGAGCCAAGGCCCAGCTGACCAGGTGGGAGAAGATCTTTTCCGAAGATGAATTCGATGTGGGGTGTGCAAGAAGTGCCACCCATCGGATCCGCCTCCAAGAAGATAAGCCCTTCCGAGAGAGGGTCAGGCGGGTCCCCCTGGCAGATCTGGAGGATCTGAGGGAACAACTTGTAGAACTAAAGAAGACTGGTGTGATCCGGGAGTCTAGAAGTCCCTATGCCTCCCCAATCGTGGTGGTCAGAAAGAAGAATGGGTCGTTGAGGCTTTGTATCGATTACAGGACTCTCAACAGGAGAACCATCCCTGACCAATACACCACGCCAAGGATAGAAGATGCCCTACAAAGTTTGTCTGGAGCCAAATGGTTCAGTGTGATGGACCTCAAGAGTGGGTACTATCAAATCCCTATGCACCCAGAAGACAGGGAGAAGACAGCCTTCATAACCCCGGTGGGATTCTTCGAATTCAATAGGATGCCTCAGGGTCTGTCTGGAGCTCCTGCTACCTTTCAACGCCTTATGGAGAAGACTGTTGGAGACATGAATCTTATAGAAGTCCTTGTGTACTTGGACGATGTCATTGTCTTTGGAAGAACCTTGGAAGAACATGAAGCCAGGTTGGAGAAAGTATTGAGAAGACTCAGCGAAGAGGGACTTAAGCTTTCCCCCGAGAAGTGTCGGTTCTACCAGTCTTCTGTGAACTATCTGGGGCACATAGTGTCTGAAGAAGGGGTGGCCACAGATCCTGAGAAGTTGGAAGCAGTCACTTCCTGGCCACGACCCACCACAGTAACAGAGCTCAGATCCTTCCTGGGGTTCTGCTCCTATTATAGGAGGTTTGTGGAGGGGTTTGCTCGGATTGCCCGCCCGTTGAATGAATTGCTAAAGGCAGAAGGGGAAGAGGATGACTCAGGGCCCAGGAGGCCTGGTAAGTCAGTTCAAGATCAGTGGAACCCAAGGTGTGAAGAGGCCTTTCATGCTCTGAAGAGGAGCTTAACCACTGCCCCAGTCCTGGCCTACGCCGACCCTACCAGACCTTATGAATTACATGTGGATGCCAGCCATGAGGGTCTAGGTGGTGTACTCTACCAAGAACATGAAGGACAACTGCGACCAGTGGCCTATGTGAGCAGGAGCCTGACCCCCTCAGAAAAGAATTACCCCACTCATAAGCTGGAATTCCTGGCCCTCAAATGGGCGGTAGTAGACAAGCTAAAAGACTACTTGTATGGGGCAGAGTTTACTGTGAAGACAGACAACAACCCCCTGACCTACCTCTTCACCACCGCAAAACTAGATGCCACCGGACACAGGTGGTTGGCCGCATTGTCTGGATTCAACTTCAGTCTGAAGTACAGACCAGGAGCCGGAAATAGGGATGCAGATGCCCTGTCCCGGAGGTCTCATGCCACGACAAATGACTGGGAAGATTGGACCCAAGTGGCACCGGACGGGGTGCGGGCCCTTTGTCAAGGGGCTGAATTCCAAGCCAGAGGAGGCTCCAGAGCAGAAGAAATAGGGGTTACCATGGTAGGAGTCCCCAAACACTATTGTGGGGTAACTCAACTGGAGGAAGACAACCTACCGAGACTGTCCAAGAAGGAGTTGAGGTGTGACCAATTGGAAGACCCCATGGGGAGATTGGTCCTCGAAGCCCTGGAGAATCAGGATCCCAACAAATTCCTACATCACCCCTCAAAGGAGGCTCGCCTGTTGAGGAAGGAATTGGACAGGCTACAGGTACATCAGGGAGTGGTCTACCGAAGGGGCCCCTCTGATGACTCAGAAGATAAGTGGCAGTTATTTCTTCCAGAGAAGCACCGAGAGACTGTACTAATTGCCCTGCATGACCATCATGGTCACCTAGGGGCAGAAAGGACCTTCCAGCTTGTCAGAAATCGGTTCTATTGGCCCTGCATGAGGGCAGAAGTAGAGGAGTATTGCCATTCCTGTGCACGATGCATTCAGAGAAAGACCCTACCCCATCAAGCTGCCCCAATGGGCCACTTACAGAGTCAAGGCCCAATGGATCTGGTATGCATTGACTTTCTCTGCCTCGAACCCGACCTGAGTGGATTGGGGAATGTTCTGGTAATAACCGACCATTTCACCCGCTATGCTCAAGCTTTCCCAACCAAAGACCAGAAGGCATCCACCGTGGCCAAGATACTTATGGAGAAGTATTTTGTCCATTACGGACTACCACAGAGACTCCACTCAGATCAAGGAAGGGACTTTGAGAGTCGGTTGATCCGAAGACTTTTGGATTCATTAGGAATAAAGAAGACCAGAACCACGCCTTACCACCCACAAGGAGATGCTCAGCCGGAGAGATTTAACCGGACCCTGCTCAACATGTTGGGAACCTTAGAAACAGAGAAGAAGCAACACTGGAGTCAGCACATATCAGCCCTAGTACATGCCTATAACTGTACCACAAGTGACGCCACTGGCTACTCCCCTTATCGACTTATGTTTGGGAGAGAAGCAAGGCTACCTGTGGACCTGGCCTTTGGCACTTCTATAGACAATACCTCAGCTACATCCCACAAGGGATACGTGGACAGACTTAGACGTAGCTTGCAGGTGGCCTATGAACAAGCCCAGGCGGCTTCGGATCAAAGGGGGGCCCGCAACAAGAGAAATTTTGATCTGAAGGTTCGAGTGCAAGATCTGCAGCCCGGGGACCGAGTACTGCTACGCAATCTGGGGGTCCCTGGAAAACACAAGCTTGCCGACAGGTGGAGATCTGAGCCCTATGTTGTCTGTAGGAAGTTGCCCGGTTTGCCTGTCTACAAACTAAAGCCAGAAGGAAAGGTGGGTCCACTGAAGATGTGGCATCGGAACCACCTGCTCCCACTTGCTGAGGCAGTCAGAATACCTCCCGTGAGAGACTCCCCTGAACCGGCCTCTATCCTGGATATTCCTAGGCCGAACACTCGGTCCCAGACCTCTCGAGCCAAAGATGGGGAGGCCTCCCAATTGAGTACAGAAGAAGGTGGAGAACTGGACTGGCTGTGGCCTCCCTCGACTCTGGGAACGTCCGCCATAGATCTCCCAAATGGAGGGGATACCCCAGATGCAATGCTGAATCCGGAGGCTACTGAATTCATACCCTTCAGTCCCTCAGCTGATTACTGGGAAGATGTTCCTGACACTTGCGCTGAGGAGGACTCTAGAGATTCCATACGTCAGTCGACTTCTGAATCAGAGGTTCCAGAACCAGCAATGTTACCTGAACTTACTCCTGAAGAAGAGCCTGTGGTGCCAGAGTCAGAAGCACCAAGAGAGCAGAGGGCTCACAGAGTCATCAGGCCTCCCAAGAAACGAACTTACCCCCAAATGGGGACGAGCACAGAGGACTCTGTTGTAACGGCTAGGAGAAGTGTTGAACAACCTGATCCTTCCACCGTCCATTTGGTGGAGGGCAACCCCAGCTCACTCTCTGGCACAGTTAGGCAGGCCACTCATGGTAGTGTGACCTGTGGGCAAGAGAGTTCCATCCCAAAGTTTTGGTGGGAATTCCCTATGCCAACATCATGCTCGACATTGTCCAAAATGGTAAACAGTATTTGTTGAAGTTTATCTTTGGGGACCAAAGAGTTCAAGTGGGGGGAGTGTGTAGCGGGGTGTTCCCCTTTAATGCAGAGAGACAAGAAGTTCCAGGTGAGAGGTGAGTCGGGAGGAAGTAAAGAGACATTATGGAAGTGAAAGCAGAGGAGAGAGAGACTACATCTCCCAGTACATCTTGCAGCACCCAGGGTGCATTGCTCCAGAACAGAGACTGCTGGGGCAGACTTTATAAAGGGGAGGCGGAGTTTTGGTCGGCCTCTTTGGGACCCCCCTCTCCTAGCAAGAGGATGTCTGTGCTGAACTGCTGTGTGCACAAGGCCTGAAGCCCGGGCCGTGTGCTCCTTTCCAAAGAGCCCTCTGCCAGCCTAGCAGAGCCTTAGAGACATCTAATCCTCCTTGCTGCAGTACACCAGAAGGATTGAAGACTTGGATGTCGGTGGATTCCTGTTCCTAGACGAATCGATGGAGGAAAGGGACTTGGACTTGTCCAGGTGGTGAGAGCTGTTTAAAGACAGATACTTTATCTTTACTATTCGTTGGGATTACAAAGTTGTTCTTCAAGTGCACCACCGAGAGATTGCTAGCAAATATTGTTTCACTGAACTTCCATTTAGATCAGTCAGGCCTTACTGCATAGGTAGACATTGCTGGGTGTTAGTCTACCCATGAGGGGAAGTAGCTGTAAAAGGGCAGCGCTAGAGTTGCATAGCAATACTTTATTATTCTGATTACTCTGTTTATCTTTATTACTGTTTATTGCAGGGATCTGCAACTTGTTATACTGTTGTTTATTACTTGCCCATTAGCCTCAGTAAAATATCTGGGTAAAGTACATTTGGTGTCAGTTCCGCTTACTTTAATAGGAGTTTTAAAGTATATTCTGTGTATGTTTGTTATAGGACTGCGTCACCAACAGTTGCGATCACGCGGTCCTATCTCTCTATCACCAGCTGTGCCACGGGAGGTTAGAGCCGATTGCCGGGGGTTGACAGCGGTGCACTGCAGGGCCCAAATCAATATCAGCGGCTCTCTTAACTGGGGGTAGCGCTACATTATTATATATTTTTATTTTTTTTTGTAATGGGCCCAGGGGTCCCCAGAGGCCCGGAGGTCCCCAGGGCCCCGGATGGCAACCCCCCCTTTTTTTTTGTTCTTTCTTTGTTCGTCAGCACCCAAAAGCCCCCCTGACCTTAACAATTCGCGGTGGCACCCCCCGCTTCTCAATTTGCGGCGGCAGAGCAAAATTCCTGATGGTGGCCCTGTAGACACCAACAGGTAAAAATAATAAAAGGAGAGAAGTGTGTAAGTGACAGACATACGTGCCCACCTGCCAACACCCCGGCTAGATACAGAAAACCTATCCGCAGGACCCCGTGTACCATCTCCAGAGGAACTCCGATCATCAGTTGTAGCAGAGTGTTAAATCCCAGCTGCTCCAGGCTGAAAAATAATGTGGAAGATACATGACACCTAGAAGGACACATATATCGCCCCCTACTGCTTACCTAAGGCTGGGTTCACACTATTGCGAATTGGATGGGGTTTTCTCCGCATCCACTTCGCATGTCAGGAGTCGGTTCACACATCTCCAAAGCGGCTCTGCAGCGAATTGCACAGGAGTCCTGTGCATCTTCTGGTTCATTTCAGGTCTGAATTCAGCCCAAAATTCGGACCAAATACGGACCTGAAACGGTGAACAGGGACACACCGGACTCCTGCTGTGAGCCACTCCGTACTGCGGTGTGAACCTAGCCTAAAGGGGGGCAAGGGTTAAGCCGGAAAAGAATCACCAATACTGTAACATATCTTTCACAATATAAACCAACATTGTGTGCAACAGATTTTGTTATTTCGTGCAGATGTGACAATTCGGCACATGCCGAACCTCTCCTTTTTCCCCCTCACTTCCATTTGTCTGGATTGAGCAGTGCACATTATTCATGTGTACTGCTCTATGCACACTACAAATCCCATAACCCGTAGACATAGTCCATCTCGGGAATGAACAAGAAAGGGTGGCTTATGTTCTACATACAGTGGGACCATGGAGAACAAACGTAGCCACCCTCTAAGAAGAAGTCAGATCACAGCAACTAAAACTCATTTGGAGATTTGGAAGAGGCTGAGAGCCAAGAAGGAACTTTTTCAATTAAGAATACATTCTGAAATAGAATATTACTTTATACCAGAGTTTAGTGCCACTACTTCAACACCGGGCACTTCCCCCCTTCCTGCCCAGACCAATTTTCAGCTTTCAGCGCTGTTGCATTTTGAATGACAATTGCGCGGTCATGCAACACTGTACCCAAATTAAATTTTTATCATTTTTTTCCTACAAATAGAGCTTTCTTTTGGTGGTGTTTGATCACCTCTGCGTTTTTTTTTTTTTGCGCTACAAATAAAAAAAGACTGGATTTAAAAAAAAAAGTTTTTCTTTGTTTCTGTTACAAAACTTTATAAATAAGTATATTTTCTCCTTCACTCATGGGCACTGATGAGGCTGCACTGATGCGCACTGATGAGGCAGTACTGATTGGCACTGATGAGGCGGCACTAATGAGGTGGCACTGATGGGCACTGATGATGAGGCACTTATATGCAGCACTGATTGGCACTGATAGGTGGCATTGATAAGCAGCACTGACGGACACTGATAGGTGGCACTGCTACGCAGCACTGATAGGTGGCACTGATGGGCACTCATAGGCAGCACTGATGGGCACTGATAGGTGGCACTGATGGGCACTGATAGGTGGCACTGATAGGTGGTACTGATAGATGGCACTGTTAGGCAGCAATGATCAGGAGGCACTGGCAGGCATCACCGATGGGCACTGAGTGCCATCCCTATTGGGCATTGATTGGCATACCTGGTGGTCCTGGGTGGGCATCCCTGGTGATCCTGGGTGGGCATCCCTGGTGATCCTGGGCGGGCATCCTCTGGTGAACCGCACTGATAATCAATCAGTGCAGACCCCCTCCCCTGTCAGGAGAGCAGCCGATCGGCTCTCCTCTACTGGCGTCTCAGTGCGAATGGAGGAAAACCCAATAAACGGCTCTTCCTATTTACACTGTGATCAGCTGTGATTGGACACAGCTGATCACGTCGTAAAGAGCCTACGTCAGAGGCTCTTTACCAAGATCGGAGATGCGGTGTGTCAGACTGACACACCACACCACCGATCACCGCGCTGTGTGCCCCTGCAGGCGCATGCTGGCTTTTTATCCTGCTGGACGTCATATGACTCCCAGTCAGGACAACTGAACCACTTCCCGGCCGTCAATCTGCTATAGGCCGGGCAGGGAGTGGTTAAAGAACATCTACCCTCTAGATTATAAAGATGATCAGAGGAGGGGGTGTTTTGTAGTCCTAAAACACTTCCTGTCCTAGGGTGACAACACTGATCCCCCATAAACACGGTACAGTGAATGTTGTCACCCTAGGACAGGAAGTGTGTTACTGGCATGCCACCCTCTAACAGAATGGTGTGGTAAGTGGGGTGCCCCAGGGTTCTGTCTTGGGACCAATTCTATTCAATGTATTCATAAATTATATAGAGGGCGGGATAAATAGCTCAATCTCAGTTCTTGCAGATAACAAAAAATTAAGCAGGGCAATAATTTCACATCAAGATATAGAAATTTTACAGCAAGGGCTGAACAAATTAATGGAGTGGGCAACTACATGGGAAATGAGGTTTAATGTGGAGAAATGTAAAGTAATGCACTTGGGGACAAAAAACATAAATGCAAACTACACACTAGGGGGAGAACCTTCAGTGTTATCCCTTGTTTCCACCCCTACCTACCTCCGAGCACCGTTCCTTGGTTCCACCCCCTAGCCACCTCCCAGTACTGCCCCTTTTAAAGAATACAGAACCAAGTAACATTTGTGGTACTAAGTAATTTGTATAGAATTAATGATAACAAGAAAAGCAGTAAAATAGATCTCCTGCAGCCAACAACAATAGACCCCCCCCCAACAATAGATCCAGCCAGCAACAATAGACCCCCCGGCAACAACAACAGATCTCACCGCAGACAGCAACAATAGACCCTCCAGCAGCCAGCTACAATAGACTGCTCCCTCAACAGTAGGTCCCTCCTAGCAACATAAGACCCACCCCAGCAACAATAGACCCACCTTGCAAAACTAGATCCCTTCCAGAGACAATAGATCCCTCAGCAGCAATAATAGACCTCCCCAGCAGCAATAAACCCTCCTGCAGAAATAGATCCCCTCCAGCAACAATAGATCCCCCAGCAGCCAGCATCAATAGGCAATGTAGCACAACCCAGCACTCCTTGCCATTACATACATTCAGTGCTGGAGGTGCCGGAAATGCATACTTTGTAAAAAAAAAAAGCCCTGCTTACCTTAGAACAAAGCCTTCCAGTGGCGCGCTGTCACCACTGACAGGGCTTCTATCTTCCTCCGGTCTTCCTTTCCGGTTTGCGGACTCCAACTATGTGAGTGGCCGGAGCCGCAATGACGTCACGGTATGCAGGACCATAAAGCGGAGTTCCAGCTGGACCCATGTTTATTAAAGGTCAGCAGCTAAAAAAACTGTAGCTGCTGAAAAACACACACTCACCTGTCCCACGGTCTAGTAATGCGGCCACCCAAAGCCTCCATTCTCTCCCCTGCATGTCCACGGCGCCGGCATTGCAAGTGTGGGCACCCGGCTGTGACAGCTTGTGGCTTCACAGCCGGGTGCACATCGCGCATGTGCAAGTCGCGCTGCACATTCTGAATGGCCGAGCAATCTTCTGGGACCTGCGACGTGTCCCAGAAGATTGCAGAGAGGGAGGGGGAGTGGAGGAGTCACCTAGGCGGCATGGGCAGAAGTGGGAGCTGGGTACCTATCAAAACTAGGTACCCCCCCCCAAAAAAAATTACATGCCAAATGTGCCATGTCAGGGGATCAGGATACCTTAAAGCGGAAGTTCCACTTTTGGGTGGAACTCCGCTTTAAGAGCGCATGCGCCGTTGACGTCGCTGGCTGCATTCAGCCTGAATATCTCCTAAACCGTGCCCATTTAGGAGATATTCATTTTACCTACAGGCAGAGGCGGCTCTTTAATTAGGCAAATTAGGCGGTCGCCTAAGGCCTCACACTCACAGGGGCCTCGCGTCTGCCTAATTTGCCTCTGCTCAATCACTGTGTGCTAGATCCATGCAACTTTCTGCAGCCATTTTTATTTGCTTGAATTTTTTTACCCATTATGGGCATGGTGGGGCACCCGTGTCTGCCTACAGGTGATCCTTATTGTAGGCTTACCTGTAGGTAAAAAAATCACAAAGCGGACTTTGCTACTGCTTTAGTGTAATATATTACTATGTAGCCAGTTATGTGATCCAGATATCCTTGCCAGACAGCACACCCAAGTCCCCAACCTCCACTGCAGGACACGCCCCAGTCTGCTGATTGGACGAGGAAGGAGCAGCAGGGCACTGATGAGCCATTCGGCTATTTCTTCTTGTCATCATGTTCATTGTCAGCACACATCTCACTCCATGTGTTGCCCCTCCTTATCACAGTCTGGGAGCCGCTCTGCAGGGGATTATAGGACAGTGATAGAGAGACAAAACAACTAACTGCATCTAAAAATACATTTAATCTTGTTTCTGAATTACAGAATAATTGCATTAATTGGAGGCTTTACACTTGCATGGAGTTCAGATGCAACCTCAACCTAAATCCAATGTGTTAATTTCCGCTCTTTTTCCAATTCTTTTCCTTATTTATTACTTTTTTATGTATTTTTGTGTATGTTCTTCTTTACTTCTTGCATCTCTTCACTTTTATAAAGCGTTCATGGAGCTCTGACTGTAATAACACTTATGCAATAGCAAAAGATAACCAGCATCCAAAGGGTGCTAATTCTGTATTGGCAAAGCACAAGTTCACTTTGAGACTGCATCGCCAAAGGCTGAGTTACTGCTATGCTGTGAATAGCCTCAGGGCCGTCGGAACAGGACAGGCAAACCAAGCAACTGCTTGGGGCCCCCAGCTGGCCTGGGGCCCCAGCAGAGCTGCCTCCCCTCCCACGATTGGCGGCCCCCTCTCCCGCGATTGGTGGCCCCCCACCCGCAATTGGCGGCCCCCTCACCCGCGATTGGCGGCCCCTCACCCGCGATTGGCAGCCCCCCCAACCCGGATTGGCAGCCCCCTCCTCCCGCGATTTGGCGGCCCCCCACCCGCAATTGGCGGCCCCCCCACCCTCGATTGGCGGCCCCCCTACCCGCGATTGGTGGCCCCCTTCTCCCACGATTTGGCGCCCCCCCTCCCGCGATTGGCGGTCCCCCCACCCGCGATTGGCGGCCCCCTCCTCCCGCAATTTGGTGGCCCCCCCTCCCGCAATTGGCGGCCCCCCACCCTCGATTGGCGGCCCCCCCTACCCGTGATTGCCAGCCCCCTCCTCCCGCGATTTGGCGGCTCCCGCGATTGGCGGCCCCCTCCTCCCGCGATTTGGCGGCCCCCCCCGCGATTGGCGGCCCCCCTCCCGAGATTGGCGGCCCCCCCTCCCACGATTGGCGGCCCCCCTCCCACGATATTGGCGTCCCCCCTCCCGCGATTGGTGCCCTCCCGCGATTGGCAGGCCCCCCTCTCGCTATAAAAAAAAGTAAAAAAATTGTGTAGTACCCCCCCGCTTCTCAAAAAAAAATCAGTAGCACCCCCCCCCCCCGCTTGGGGGCCCCAAATTCTCCACCTGCTTGGGGCCCCCAAATTCCTTCAAACGGCCCTGAATAGCCTAAATCAGGGGTGCCCAACCAGTGGCCCGCGGAGCCCTCTGATGTGGCCCGCGACCTCCTGCTCTGGGATGGAATAGAATACTGTTATTAAAGGTCAGTTTTTATACTAAAATCACAGTGTATATACGGGGCATATCTGTTCTGCAGTGGTTACTGGGCTGTGCCATAGACTTCTGTTATTACCTGCAAGTTTGGTGCAGGTAAACTGGAGCGCATCTGTGTGAAAGCAGCCTTGGGCTCCTTTCACACGGTCAGTCTGACCCAATTGGACCCTCCATTCACCTCAAAGGAGTGGCAGATGTAAGTATATGTAGCGGGTATTTAACCACTTGTCCCCCGCCCACTGTCAATTGACGGCGGGCGGAGGATACTCTCATTCTGGGAGGACGTCATATGACGTCCTCCCTTTAAAACGAGCTAGGGGGCGCGCGCGCGCCGCGTTCACAAGGCCCCGGTGCGCGTGCCCGGCGGCCGCGATTGCCGCCGGGCACCCGCGATTGCCCGGGAAACGAGCAGGAAAGTGGATCTCTGTGTGTAAACACACAGATCCACGTCCTGTGAGGGAGAGGGGACCGATGGTGTGTCCCTTGTACATAGGGACAACCATCGGTCACCTCCCCCAGTCACTCACCTCCCCCCACAGTAAGAACACATTGAGGGAACATATTTAACCCCTTCCCGCCCCCTAGTGGTTAACCCCTTCCCTACCAATCACATTTATACAGTAATCAATGCATTTTTATAGCAGGGATCGCTGTATAAACGTGAATGGTCCCAAAAATGTGTCAAAAGTGTCCGATGTGTCCGCCGCAATATCGCAGTCACAATAAAAAATCGCAGATCGCCGCCATTACTAATAAAAGAATAAAAAAATAAAAATGCTATAAATCTATCCCCTATTTTGTACACGCTAAAACTTTTGCGCAAACCAATCAAAACGCGCTTATTGCGATTTTTTTTTTTTACCAAAAATATGTAGAAGAATACGTATCGGCCTAAACTGAGGAAAATGTTATTTAAAAAAAAAAAATGGGTATTTATTATAGCAAAAAGTAAAAAATAGTGTTTTTTTTCCAAACTGGACGCTCTTCTTTTGTTTATAGCGCAAAAAATAAAAACCGCAGAGGTGATCAAATACCACCAAAAGAAAGCTCTATTTGTGGGAAAAAAAGGACACAAATTTCGTTTGGGAGCCACGTCGCACGACCGCGCAATTGTCATTCAAAGTGTGACAGCGCTGAAAGCTGAAAAATGGCTTGGGCAGGAAGGGGGTTTTCGTGCACAGTAGAGAAGTGGTTAAATTTGGGGGGGGGGGGAGCATCTGGGTTATTTAACCCAGATGTACTAATTGTTAGGGAATCTGAGAATCCCTTTTGTGGTTCTTGGAGGACTCTGGTGGTGCAAGGTTCCCTGTGGCCTGCAGGTGGCGTTGTCGCCCTGGGTCGAAGTTGAACCTGCACCGCAAGACTGTACCTTTTTGTCCTTTCCTGGCGCCGGTACAGCGGGGCGGGGAACCCACTGTGACACAAAGGGAGAGGAGATAAAAGGGGCGGACGCCCTGACCTCGGGGTTCAGAGTTGGAGGACGCGGCCGCGCTCAGGCACCTTCAGCCTGGGTGCTGGCGTTCCGGAGTTCCGGGCCCAGGTGCCCTTGACCTGGCCGGAGCGAGGGATGGAGTCCATCCCAGGCACCTTAAGCCTGGGGTGAGGTACTAAAGAGGCAGTCAAAAAGTGAGTAGGTAGTTCTGTTCTTTTTCAACTGAAGAACCAGCATGCCGCTAAAAAGAATCGAATGCTTTCCCATTCTAAACTATTATAGCTGGGCCTTTTCTGGTAGTTATTAGGAGTGAAATGGGATTTAAAGAGGAGCTCCATTCCTACGCTATACCCTTTCCCTGTGCTTTAACCATTCCCAGTACTACAGGCCTAAGTACAGTGGAACCTTGGATTACGAGCATAATCCGTTCCAGGAGAATGCTTGTAAACCAAAGCACTCGCATATCAAAGTGAGTTTCCACATAGAAGTCAATGGAAACAAAGATAATTTGTTCCGCATTGACTTCTATGGCATGCAATACCACATGTGGCCAAAAGGGGGGGCGCCGGAGAGCCTCGGAAATACTCGGGGACATCTCGGCTGATCTCGGAAACCCTCGGAAAGGTTCGAAAACACTAGGGAACGGAGTATTTCCGAGTGATTCCGAGTTCCCCCTTACATCAGAGTCCACAGCTTTCCCCCTTACAATGCAAGGGGGAACTCTGCAGACCCTGATGTAAAAGAGAATGCTGCAGACTGTGATGTAATAGGGAATGCTGCAGGCTTTGGCGTAAAAGGGAAGCTCTGATCTGGGGGGGGGGTTCTCTGGTCACCAGTGCCCCCTTACATCAGAGTTTACAGAGTTCCTCCTTACCTCAGTGTCCACAGAGTTCATCCTTACACTGTAAGGGGGAACCCTGTGGACTCTGATGTAAGGTATAAATGTCCCTAAATTTATGGATGGTTGGTAACAATGCATGATGTCACCGCGCACTTGTATCTGCAGAGAGCCGAGGCCAAGCCGAGCTCAGCTGATTACTAATAGGATAGCTCCGGTACCATCACATGTGCAGTTCCGGAACCAGGGACAAGCTAATTTTTTCTGACCACTTTTCTGCTGTTCACGGAACATTTATAGACAGCAGAAAAGTGCAATTATTTTTTACAAACTGTCCATAAATGTACAGATTGTTGGCAACACTACATGACGCCACTGCGCACCTGGACCCACAGCCCACCCCACCGCCCGAGGGGAGCTGAGCTCAGCCGATTACTAATAGGACACCTCTAGAACTGCACAAGCTTGGGAAAAGCAGATTTCTTATGGGCACTTTTCTGCTGTTCATGGACATCTATGGATAGCAGAAAGGTGCCCTTTTGCAAACTGTCCATAAATTTACAGACAGTTGGCAACACTGCTCTAAACATCTATGTGTGCATAGACACATCTGGTAACATCTGGTAACAAACGTTAGACGCCCCTAGGAGTGGAGTTAGAATTGTCCAGTGTGCATGAGGCTTAATGCCCTGTACACACGATCGGATTTCCGATGGAATAAATTCCGATGGATTTTTCCGTCGGAATTCCGATGAAGCTGACTTTCATCAGTCTTGCCTACACACCATCAGACAAAATTCCGAGCGTCCAAAACGCCGTGACGTACAACACGTAAGACGGCACAATAAATGGGAAGTTCAAATCCAACGGCGCCACCCTTTGGGCTGCTTTTGCTGATTTTGTGTTACCGCGTGTTAGTAAAAGTTTGGTGTTAGCCGATTCGCGCTTTTCAGTCTCTGTGCTTTTCAGTCCGTTACAGCGTGACGAATGTGCTATCTCCATTATGAACGCTAGTTTTACCAGAACGAGCGCTCCCGTCTTGTAATTTAGTCTGAGCATGCGTGGATTTTTCTCAGATGGAGTTCCACACAGACGATCGGAATTTGCTATCGTTTTTTTTTCCCATCGGTAAAATTTAAAACATGTTCTATTTTTTTACACCGATGGAAAAAAGACCGATGGGGCCCACAAACGATCGGTTTTTCCGATGAAAAAAGTCCATCTGTCTTTTTTCATTGGAAAAACCGATTGTGTGTACGCGGCATAAGGATTGGTAAACTGCAATATATATATATATATATATATATATATATATATATATATTTTTTTTTTTTGGAGGGGGGACATTACCACTTTAAATTTAAAGCATAAATCAACAGAACAGAAGGATTTTGTTCCAATTTATAAAAATCTCATTTCTTTTTACTGTGGGTAGTTATAGGAAAAAATGCTTGTTTTGTTACCTATTCTAAGCCCACCATGACACCTTTATCCATCTCCTGGATTAAACACCCTGCTTGTTCCCCAACAGCCAGGAGAATTGCCTTGTGAGTTAGGGATTTTATTCCTCCACTCAGGAACACCTATTAACAAGCACCACGCTCAAGGCTGATCCTTGCAGCACAACGATCCCCTGCTCTTCACAACTATTTCAGGTTCAGGAGTTTATTAGTGCGCACCATTAAAATTGCTCTTGGCGCTGCCTCCGAGCGGGAGAGCGAGCTTCTATTTTGGCAGGAGGCCCAGAACCACCAACGTCCTCCCCTGGATGATATCCGCACCCCTTGGCATGTTGTAGTACTTCTAAAATAAGCCAGCTTTATTTGCATTAAATATAAGACGTTACACGCAGCTTTTTGGCGTCAACAGCAGCCTTCGGCGCTTTTGTGAAAACGCCAGAGGAGTCCCAGGGAAATTACAGGGAAATTAGACCACAGAAGAGAAATCTGACTGCATTGCAAGTTTTTCTACCTTTGGTGATATTTATTTTTAGAGCAAACTAAGCACTGGCTGTGTTTTTCATGTTAAGTGCATCATGCTAAGTAATGTGTAAGTGTAGCCAGGAGCTGGATACCTAACTATTCCTGCGATCAGAAGATGCTGTGTGGCATTGTTTTAGGGGAGCTGTTTCCCTCTAGTCTTCCAGTGTGGGATGTCCTGTTACTTTCTTAATCAGAGACAAGACAGAGCAAAGCATCTTGGGACATGTAGTCCATACAGATAGGATTCGCTCTCTGGCTGTATTATGTGAAACTTCAACTACCAGCTGGCTGATGGAGAAGAGCAGACCGCTGGAAGGGACTATAAGAGGGAAGGCTCGAGGTCTGGTATGCTCTCTCGGGACCGGCGTGGATCTGCATGCAGGGAATCTGTTACAGGGTGAGCTGCGGCCGAGTCGCAGACTGGTCTGGTGGATATTTGGAAGGACAGCTGCGGACAGTTCCCCTTCACTGTCCAGCGGCAGCCCGGAGGTCGCTCCTGTTCCATCCACCCTGCAGAGATATCGGATTTGGTGTGAGCCGTGGTGCGGTGCCGCGGAGGCTGGATGTCATCCCTTGAGCCACATTCCTGAGAAGTCACCATCATCATCATCTCCTGTTCCAGTGTGGTGAGCGGGTGATAGCCCAGTCTTATAAACACTGTATATAGACATCATTGTCTCCTGCACTCATTACCATCTTTACAGTAGTTCAAGGATCTGTACCAACATACCATAGACACTATATACAGACATCTTTGCCATCCATTGTTCTGCTGTTGCTTTGTAGTTCCACAGAATTTAACATCTTTAAGTCAGTGATAACTGTGAATCTAATTACAGTTTTGATTTACACAGGAATATTGTCTGCTGGTTACACACCATCTATTGGATCAGCTACTTTGCTTTACCATTCAATATTTCTTGCATGCAATTAAACACCTGAAGCCTAGTACACATGGCCGAGAATCTCGTCGCAAAAAAAACGTTGTTTTTCTCGACAGGTTTCTTGTCAAGCTTGACGAGATTTTTGTCAAGCTTTCCTTGCATACACAATGTCAATCCAAAATCTCGTTGGTCTAAAGCGCGGTGACGTACAACACGTACGACGGCAGTATAAAGGGGTTTCATTCTCATGGCACCACCCCTTGGGCTGCTTTTGCTGATCTCATGTTACTGCGTGTTAGTAAAAGTTTGGGGAGAGACGATTCGCGCTTTTCAGTCTTCGTGCTTTCAGTTTGTTACAGCGTGACGAATGTGCTATCTCCATTACGAACGCTAGTTTTACAAGAAGGTGTGCTCCCGTCTCATACTTGATTCTGACCATGCGCGGTTTTTGAAGACTCGGAAAAGCATACACACGAACGGTTTTCTCGTCCAAAAATAGTCTTGACGAGAATCACGAGAAAAAATAAAGCAGGTTTCCTTTTTTTCTCATCGAGATTCACAACAGTTTTCTCTACGAGAAACCATACACACGTCGGGAAACAGGCTGACGAGAATCCCGACGAGAAAAATCCCGAAGAGCAGGTTCTCTATTTTTTTCATTGCGATTCCCGGCAGTTTTCTCGACGAGAAACTATACACACGAACGGTTTTCTCGGCAAGAAAGCTCTCCCAACCGTTAGAAAAACGGTCGTGTGTACGAGGCCTAAGAGCTAGCTGAAGATAACCGGATTGCCACACAGCAACACAGGACTACTTTCACCTCCCTCCCCACTTCAGGGATTTGTTTTGCTGAAGCTTGTAGAGCTGCAGTTCACTAAGAACTCTCTGTAAGAGCAGGTTGAATTGTAATACAGTTCCTGTTTACTAAAAGTTGGACAGAACCTTGAGGTACCCCTACTGAAAGGGGCAATGGAGAGGAGGAAACAGAGTTATAGGTTACACTGAAGGAGCGCTGTGATAGGTAGGAGGAGAGCCAGGAGAGAGCAGAGTCTTGAAGGCCAAGAGAGTGGAGTTTTTTGAGGAGGAGGTGATAGTTGTTACGCTATCAATAACATTCTTTGGGAGACATCATTTTAAAAAAACAACCTGCAAAACAAAGGCATAATGATCTAGTAAGCATAGCATACGAACGTGCCATTGTTTCAGTGCACATGTGCCGATGACGTCGGCACATGCTGATACAGGGGATATCTCCTAAACCGTGATTTAGGAGATATCCTGGGTAGCTACAGGTAAGCCTTATTGAAGGCTTACCTGTAGTAAAAAGTGGATTGTAAGGTGTAAACTTAAGTTGACTCTTTGACTTATTTTCCTATCATCTCATTGAGTAAACTATTTCTGATTTAATTGTAGCGGGTATGCACTTTTAAATCTGGTGAGGACACCAGTGATGCATAGTTCCCTGCGGCCCAGCAGGTGGTGCTGTCACTTTGGGCCGGGGTGGAAGTGCAGTGCCATACCCTTTGTGACCTCTCGCAGCGGTTGTACGGCGGGGAACCCGCCGTGCTTGCTGGGAGAGGGTATAAAGGGGGCGGACATCTTCACCACAAGGTGGAGTCCCAGGCACCTTCAGCCTGAGGGCTGCTGTGCGGTCGGTGTCCAGGCGGCCTAGGCCTGGACACGTGGAGTTCGTGTTCCACCCCAGACACCTTCAGTCTGGGGTGAGGTGCTCAGCCGGAGGCCTGGGGCCCAGTGCCTTCCCCTGGGTTGCCGCGAGGGAGGGATTGTCCTAGGGGGCCCCGGGAGTGGAGACCGCCCAGAGGGATATCTCTTCCGAACAGGGGCCAAGTTCAGAGAGGAAGTTCAGTCCATGTTCAATGACCGGTGGCAACGGTCCAACGATTCCAATCAGGTCAGTGGCAGGGGCCTGTTATTAGGCCTGTGGGAGGGGCCTCAACAGTTCATATGTCCCTTGCAAGACGTCCAAAAAAGTCCTGCAAGCAGCTTCTTTGCAGCGCCCCTGCCCATTGAAATCAATGGGCAACACCGGGGAACCGGCGCTTTGCAGGTTTTAACCCTTTTTCGGCCGCTAGCAGGTGTTAAAAGCGCCCCGCTAGCGGCCGAAAAGCACAGCAAAAACGACTGTAATGCACCGCTAAAAATAGCGGCGCTTCACCGCCGACGCCCGGCGATGCTCAGTGTGAAAGCAGCCTTAAAAAGAAGGTTTTCTTTACCACATGTTTTGTGGGTGATGGGGACCAGCCCCACACCATATAGTGAGGAAGACGGCTGTATAGTTTAGCGCCGGACGGCAAGGATTTACTTTACTGTTTTTTTTTTGTTTGTTTTTATGATTTTATAAACCTCTGCTAAATAAACGTGGCAACCCACCAGATTTTAAAGAAACTACCTGCATGCTGACCTTATTTTCCAGAATAGGTGATCCCCAGGAGCTAATCTCCCACAATATATTCAGAAAAAAAAATGTAACCAGGCTATAGATTTCTTTTAACCACTTGCCGACCGCCTTTTGTACATTTACGTCGGCAGAATGGCACAGACAGGCATAATCACGTACGTCCCCTTTAAGTGCCTGTCCGTGCGGTCGCGTGCCGCCGGCGGCACGCTCGCGACCCTGTCGCCATCCCCGAGAGTCAGACCGCGGTTCCCGCGGACTCGATCGCCGCGGGGATCCCCGCAATCGTCTCACGGAGGTATAGAGCAGGGAGATACTTGTGTAAACAAGCATCTCCCGGCTCTGCCTAGTGACAATGACACTGATCTCGGCTCCGTGTACTCGGAGCGGAGATCAGTGTCATGTCACACAGAGCCCATCCCCCCTACAGTAAGAAACACTCAATAGGGAACACTTAACCCCTACAGCGCCACCTAGTGGTTAACCCCTTCACTGCCAGTGTCATTTTCACAGTAATCAGTGCATTTTTATTGCACTGATCGCTGTGAAAATGACAATGGTCCCAAAAATTTGTCAAAAGTGTCCGATGTGTCCACCATAATGTTGCAGTCACAAAAAAAATCACTGATCGCCGCCATTACTAGTAAAAAAAAAAAAAATGTAATAAAAATGCCATAAAACTATCCCCTATTTTGTAAACGCTATAACTTTTGCGCAAACCAATCAATAAATGCTTATTGCGATTTTTTTTTACCAAAAATATGTAGAAGAATACGCCTAAACTGAGGAAAAAATATGTTTTTTTATATGTTTTTTGGGGAAATTTATTATAGCAAAAAGTAAAAAATATTGCATTTTTTTCAAAATTGTCGCTCTATTTTTGTTTATAGCGCAAAAAATAAAAACCACAGAGGTGATCAAATACCACCAAAAGAAAGCTCTATTTGTGGGGAAAAAAGGACATCAATTTTGTTTGGAAGCCACGTCGCACGACCGCGCAATTGTCAGTTAAAGCGACGCAGTGCCGAATCGCAAAAAGGGGCCTGGTCTTTAACCAGCCAAAATGGTCCTGGGCTGAAGTGGTTAAAGACTCTGTGCTGACATAGCAGTGGAAGGCAGCGATCGATGGATGTCAGGGGAAAGTGCCTGCCATATTTCAGGTCTCCCTGGGTAACTACTGTACAGTAATATAAATAACTCTAAGGAACAAGAGGCCGGTCATCAGACAGAGCTGTCCACGGCCCTGAGATAGAGATGTTACCCTACTAGTAAGCACAACAATGCCGAACATAATGAGGACATCACCGTTTTGTGCTCTGGTTACCATAACAACAGCCGCCAAGGCCTCAGGATCAATGCAAGGAATAGGCCCTAGAAGCTACAATAGAGCAGCAGAGGATGATGGGAAAGTAGTGTGGTATGCAGGAAGAAAGGACAGGAAGGGGGGTGAATGGAAAACTTCGGTGTGATGGAAAAACAAGGTTTTGTGTAAAGGGGAGCACCAGATGGTTAAAGGATAAGTCGATTTCCAATGGCGGCTAAACGCACTTTGATTTTTTTATTATCTGATTGATGTGTGATTTGATCAAAACGATTGAAAATCAAACAACTAAATAGTTTTAGACTCAATTTACATTGGATTCGATCAAACTGAGTATACAGTGGAACCTCGGATGGCGAGTACCGCGGTTAACGGGCGTTTTTGCAATACGAGCAATTTTTTTTTTTTTATTCTGACCCGGTTGTCTCGCAAAACTAGCAGGATTCAAGCCTTTGCGGTGTGCAGTACCGCATTTGGCCAGAGGTGCGGGGGTGCCGGTGACACTCGGAGCTGTTGGGAAATACTCGGGAACACTCGGAAATAGTACTTTCCTGGGTGTTTCCGAGCCTTTCCGAGTGCAGCCAAGCAATCTCAGAGTATTTCCGAGTCTCTCCGGTGCCCCCCCCCCCCCACTCTGGCCACATGCGGTATTGCATGCCATAGAAGTCAACATGGAACAAATTATTTTAGTTTCCATTGACTTCTATGGGGAAACTCGCTTTGATATGCGAGTGCTTTGGATTACAAGCATTCTCCTGGTACGTATTATGCTCCTAATCCGAGTGTAGCGGGTATTTGAATTTGTAAGGACTCTGGTGGTGTGAAGTTCCTTGGGGTCCCTGGGTGGCGCTGTTGCCTTGGGCCCGAGCTGAACATACACCGCGAACCGTGCTTTCTTGTCCTCCCTGGAGCTGGTACAGCGGGGCGGGGAACCCGCTGTGATGCAAAGGGAGAGGTCATAAAAGGGGCGGAGGCCCTGATTTTAGGGGGAGAGTCGGAGGACGTGGCCACACCCAGGCACCTTCAGCTTGGATGCTGGCGTTCCGGTGTTCCAGGCCTAGGCGCCCTTGGCCTAGCTGGAGCAGAGATGGAGTCCATTCCAGGCACCTTTAGCCTGGGGTGAGGTACTATGGCGGATGCCTGGGGCTCAGTACCTTCGACTGAGTTCCGCGAGGGTGAGGAATCTGAGGGGGCCCTAACGCCTTGGGTGCCCGCGTCTGAGTTCGTGAGGACTGGTGCGCAGTAACTTCTCCGGAGACTCCGGCGCAGCATCGCTGGTGACGGAGAGGCCTCCACTTCTCCCTTGGACGGATTTCTTCCCCTGACAGGGGCAAAGTGAGAGAAGGTAAATTCACGTTCTAAATTACCTAGTCAGTGGCAGTGACTATTCACCACTAGTGACAGCACAGTGGGTAGCAGCAAGAAGGGAAAGGATTGTGCCTCGATCTGTTCCCCCATTATTCAAAAGGAGAAAGACTGTTTTATTGCTTGGCAAGAAGAATAAAACTGAGTTGTACCTATTCACTGTGTGGAACTTGGGTTACTAAGCAAAGGAGCCAGGGACGAAGGACTGGACTTGGCTCTAGGACATCTACACAAACGCCCAATCTTTGGCCTTCACCTCCTGGTTACGGGAGGACACGGGCCGTGGTGTGTATCATCTCTCTCTCCCAGGTACCCCTAGACAACAGCCATATAACCGATAAAGCAAGGGAGAGAGGTGAGGGGCATCGTGTCCGGGATATGTGTATGGTGTCTGAATTTGAACTTTGCTGCCCAGAGGAGTTCCGAGTAGGTCGGCCATATTGGCCAACGCGCCACGAGGCAACTCACAACTGCGGAGTTCGTGGGCGGAGCAAGGGAAAAGCCTGCGAACAAGTGAAGAACGTGGGAGGAGTCTGGCCAGGTGGAGGTACGCACGTGGAGATTCCGGCGCGGTTGGGTCAGTGCGCAATGGAGCAGCAAAGAGAGAGGATGGCTTCAAGTGCTCCGTGGATTTCTGTTCCTTCCTTCGCGGATATGTCTTCTCTGGCTGCTCCGATCATGGATACGGGGATAAGACTAAGGCCCCGGGGGCGATTGGCTCTGTACACCTGCAGAGACATGGAGGCCCTCGGTGTGATCTGTCCCGGCTGTTCGGGACTGGTGGTCCAGCTGAAGCCGTTTGGGCGCTGTGAGGTCTGCAAAGAATTCCTCTTCGAGGTGGAACCATCCACAGAAAAGCCTCGGGCTTTCCACCTCAACTACCTCACAGGGACTGCCACTCCGGAGGGAGAGATCGATGCTGGTGCGTTCCCTGTGCGCACTGATCTGCCTAAACAGAGGTGAAAAGAGAAAAATCCGAGGATGCTGCCTCGGTCACCAGCAGCTCCCTGCTCCGGCCACCGAAGAGGAAAGTCGGCCTAGTGATGGCCTCGTGTGGTCGTGGAAGAGCTTCGCCCCACTGCTTGCCTGGCCTGGATGGCTCTGGTAGGAAAAGTCCTGGACATCCTTATTCTTCAAAAAGCCCAGTTGAGCCAGGGGTTGGGACTGTCTGTGTGGTAGAAAGTGGTGGAAGCCCACAGTCGGTACAGGCCGTCAAGGGGGATAGTTCCGTGACTGGGAATTATCTGCCCGCAGAGTGCTACGACACGTCTGACCTGGATTCATTGTCTGACAATGGCGATGATGGGGAGATAGACGAAATCTTCCAACAGAAGGGATGGGACAGAATGAAGCTACCCTTGGCCTGTGTTACGAGGGACCTGCCTATGTCTACTGGAGATAGTACACCTTGGGTGGAGGCCCCGGCGCTGAGGGAGGAAGCTAGTCCTCTGTCTGGAGTCCCCCTTCTGGATTCAACCTCCATTTCGCCCGCTCCTGTTGTGGGAGTGCAACGTCAATCACTGCGGGCTCCTAGGCCCAGGTCTACCGAGGTGGTGAACGCACCTCGCCATCCAGAAGCAATTGTTCCACCCGGAGAAGGAGACCGAGCTACTATGCCACCTTTGTCAAGGCTGCAACGTCTCTTTGGCCAGAAGGTTGCTCAGGAATATGGGTGGGAATACCCGTATCTGCCTCGGGAACTGCTCTATGAGGTGGAGGTCTTCCGGAAAAGATGGTATGATGCCTTTGTGTGGGACAAACTGAAGGTACAGCAAGCACGGCGGTACCTTTCCTGTTCACCAACGGTCACCAAGAAGTTTCAGGACTGTAAAGCTAAGTGGATGCTGGGAAGACACATTCATGCGGACAAAGTGGTGATCTGCCACAAAGAAGGAAAGAGTGTTGAGTACCATGTGGAGGCTTTTGATGATCGTTTGAAGCCTATATCATTGCCTCATCCAAGGTTTTACCTGTAAGAGAGAAAAAGACTCTCGGTTGTTTCTTTTCATTCCTGGCTGAACTTTCCAGAGTGCCTTTTCCAGAACACAGAGACTGTGCCTTGGTTTTTTGTATTTGGGCAATCCTACTCTTTGGAGATATGGGAGCTGTTTTGTTTGTTCTCCCTTTTCTTCTTCTGACACTCACAAGAATCAGTGACTTTGGGTTTTAGATAGTGCAGGGTCACAGAGAAAATGTTCAAGCGGAAAGTTTATCTGGAAGTGATGAGTGTCTTGACCGCGGCACTGTCACCAGGTGGCAGTGTTGCGCAACGATTGTTTGTTTTTTTGACATTATGCAGCACTTATTGGAGTGAATGGGTTTCTCCTAGGATAGACTCATTCATTCCAAGCAAACACACATGTGGATAGGATGTATGTTTCTTTTCTTTCCCTCTGCAGGAGATTCGTCTGTCAAGACTACTGAGAGTGGGTGGTCTTCAGATAGTCAGTGGGAGGAATGTAAATGTGTGAGATATTAAAATGTTTTATTGAAAAGTTTTATAGTTGTATTCCTTTCCCATTCAGGTCGTGGCACAATTCAGGGTTAAATTGTGTAGTTTGGTTTCTGGGCTGAACTTATGACACCACCTTTCGTGGGATGTGAGTTTGTACCAGACACTGGGGACCAGTGTCAAATCACCAGGGGGAAAGTGTGGCGGGTATTTGAATTTGTAAGGACTCTGGTGGTGTGAAGTTCCTTGGGGTCCCTGGGTGGCGCTGTTGCCTTGGGCCCGAGCTGAACATACACCGCGAACCTTGCCTTCTTGTCCTCCCCCGGAGCTGGTACAGCGGGGCGGGGAACCCGCTGTGATGCAAAGGGAGAGGTCATAAAAGGGGCGGAGGCCCTGATTTTAGGGAGAGAGTCGGAGGACGTGGCCGCACCCAGGCACCTTCAGCTTGGGTGCTGGCGTTCCGGTGTTCCAGGCCTAGGCGCCCTTGGCCTAGCTGGAGCAGAGATGGAGTCCATTCCAGGCACCTTTAGCCTGGGGTGAGGTACTATAGCGGATGCCTGGGGCTCAGTACCTTCGACTGAGTTCTGCGAGGGTGAGGAATCCAAGGGGGCCCTAACGCCTTGGGTGCCCGTGTCTGAGTTCGTGAGGACTGGTGCGCAGTAACTTCTCTGAAGAGTCCGGCGCAGCATCGCTGGTGACGGAGAGGCCTCCATTTCTCCCTTGGACGGATTTCTTCCCCTGACAGGGGCAAAGTGAGAGAAGGTAAATTCACGTTCTATATTACCTAGTCAGTGGCAGTGACTATTCACCACTGGTGACAGCACAGTGGGCAGCAGCAAGAAGGGAAAGGATTGTGCCTCGATCTGTTCCCCCCGCATTATTCAAAAGGAGAAAGACTGTTTTATTGCTTGGCAAGAAGAATAAAACTGAGTTGTACCTATTCACTGTGTGGAACTTGGGTTACTAAGCAAAGGAGTCAGGGACGAAGGACTGGACTTGGCTCTAGGACACCTACACAAAACCCAATCTTCTGGCCTTCACCTCTTAGTTACGGAGGACATGGGCCGCGGTGTGTATCATCTCTCTCTCCCAGGTACCCCTAGACAACAGCCATATAACCGATAAAGCAAGGGAGAGAGGTGAGGCCGCTACACAAGGTTCCACTGTATGTGTATGTGCTGTATGCTAAATGTATAAGGGTATACGGCAAGCTTACACAACCCCACACACGCGCACAGCGTAAATCCTGTGGCTTGTGCACATTTCAGGATTTATGCCGGTGCGCGAATATGCACAAGTACTGCGTACACCCGCGTACAGCCATTCTTTACTATGAGTGGCTGTTTACTGCAGCTGTCTCATCTTGGGTGCGGAAATGCACCCACAATTTACCTGCATTCATGCACATGAGGAACTGGAACTCCAGGCAGATTCAAAAAAATTAATGCATTTTTATTTATTTTTTTACTACTTCCGTAAGCACCTAAAGTTAACATTTCAGCCTTGTACCCCTACACAGCAGAACTTGGAATAAGTGAAGCAGAGCAGAGCTAGAGGCCAATCAGGTGGGCTTCAGCGCAAGGGTGCCAACAAGGAACATGCTGACAGGAGGAGAGAACAGAGGGAGGAGATCCTCAATGTGCTGCTTCTCCTTTCCCGTCCAGAGCAAGGAGAGAGTTGATCCAGCTAAATTGCTTAAGGAATATGTAAAACCCAGCATTTTATATTCCTGATATGTGCTTGCTGTACCATGTACTTGTATGAAAAAGTCTCCTCTTCTCTCTGTATTGCTTCCTTTATGTGAAATCGCTGGTGTTCCTGCCAGTCCCTCTACTTTTCTGTTAAAAACTGACCACACTAAGCAGGAGAGCACTACATAGTCAGTTCTTTAGCTCTAGTCCCTAATCTTCAGTGATCAGACTTGTCCTGACACGCCCCCCCCCCCTGCACAACTATTTACTGGGAAGTTCAGTGTAATGCTGTTTCTCCTCCTCCAGCTCTTATGCATCTGAGAACAGAGGGAATTTGATCACTTTAAATGGGAGGAAAATGTATATATAATGTTTTTTATATTTATAAACAAATGTTTTGCCTTTTATTTCTATTAAGAACTGAATGGGTTGATTTACCAGGTATCGTTTACAATCACTTTAACCCCTTCCCACCTACGCTATAGCTAAATGACAGTTACAGCGTGGGCTCACTTTGCAGGGAGGGCATCTATTGATGTCCCCCCGTGATCGTGCTGCCTACGCACCCCCTGTGGCGCACAGACGGCACGCTCTGTGATCGCTGAGTCCTTCAGGCTCAGCTAATCACAGACTGGGGTAAAGGGCCAATCACAGCGGCCCTTTATCACATGATCAGCTGTGTCCAATGACAGCTGATCACAGATGTAAACATAAGCCGGTTATCAGCTTTTCTTTCCTCATGCTGACAGCATGAGAGAGAAAAAGAGAGCCCATAACTGGCTTGTGTTAAAGGGACATTAGCAATTCTAATCAGGGCACTGATTATCAGAGTCCTGATTATCAGTGCGGTCCCAACGGTGCCTATCAGTGCTGCCAATCAGTGCCCACCAGTGCTGCCAATCAGTGCCCATTAGTGCTGCCAATCAGTGCCTCCTAATCAGTTTCACCTATCAGTGCTGTTTATCAGTGTCTATCAGTGCCACCTATCGGTGCCCATCTGCACCACCTATCAGTGCCGCCTATCATTGCCCTTCAGTGTCGCCTATCATAGCCCATCAGTGTCACCTGTCAGTGTCTCATCAGTGACACCTATCAGTGCCGCCTATCAGTGCCCTTCAGTGTCGCCTATCATAGCCCATCAGTGTCACCTGTCAGTGCTCATCGGTGACACCTCTCAGTGACACCTATTAGTGCAGCCTCCTCAGTGCCTCCTCATCAGTGCCACCTATAAGTGCTCATGAGTGCCACCTATTAGTGCCCATCAGTGCCACCTATTAGTGCAGCCTCATCAGTGCCTCCTCATCAGTGCCACCTATCAGTACTCATGAGTGCCACCTATCAGTGCCCATCAGTGCCGCCTCATCATTACCCATCAGTGCCACCTATCAGTGTCTATCAGTGCAGCCTCATCAGCACACATAAGTGAAGGAGAAAAATTACCTTTTGCAAAATGTTATAACATCATTTGTTAGCAAAAAAAAAAAAAAAAACCCCAGTGGTGATTAAGTACCAACAAAAGAAAGCTCTATCTGTGTGAAAAAAATTATAAAAATCTTATTTGGGTACAGTGTTGCATGACCGCGCAATTGTCATTCAAAGTGTGACAGCGCTAAAAGCTGAAAATTGGCCTGGGCAGGAAGGGGGTGAAAGTGCCCAGTAGGCAAGTGGTTAAAGAAGAATTCCAGGTAAGGATATTTTATAGGCTTGTGCAATTCGTTTCGTAACGAATTGAAATTCGTCCGAATTTAGCAACTTTCGGACATTCGGAAGCATTCGAATTTCCGAACAAAGCAATTACGAATAAGACCGAATCCGAAATAAATTATACCGCAAATAGCGAATGCCCGAATGTCTTCGGCATAATTCGTTATGAAAAAGTTACGAATGTACGAATCCATACGAAGCACAATAACACTCACTCTGCTCTCTGCTTCTCCCTCACCGTGCTGAACTCCCTCTCAGAATGGTGTACAGGGGCGGAGGTTATAGCCGCATGTAAAAAACGAAAGTAAAATACGAGATTTCGAATCCATTCGAAGCACAATAACACTCACTCTGCTCTGCTCTCTGCTTCTCCCTCACCGTGCTGAACCCTCTGAAAATGGTGTACAGGGGCGGAGCCTATAGCCGCATGTTAAAAACGAAAGTAAAATACGAGATTTCGAATCGTTACAAATAACCGCAATGTATTTAGAAAAGTACAAATCCATTCGAAGCACATTAGGCATAATAGGCAGCGTCGTTGTGAGAGAGACACGGAAAATTACGAATCAACGAACCCAAAAAAAGTTACGAAAGTAGGAGTTGTGTCCAGAATCAACGAAAAACAACGTACTCTACCGAAAGTACGAACCCAAAAAAAGTTACGAAAGTAGGAGTTGTGTCCAGAATCAACGAAAAACAACGTACTCTACCGAAAGTACGAATTATAAAGCAACAAAAAATTCAACGAAAAATGTCGCTTGCAAAAATACGAATGAGTCCGAACACGAAAAATCCCGTCTAGCAAAATTACGAATGATTACGAATCAACAGGACCGGAAAGAAACGAACCGAAACGGAACGAATTTTTCCGTTGTGCACAAGTCTAATATTTTATACATTGTTGTTACATTGATCCATCTTGGACCATGCTGTCCATGTATCTATGTAAACATATTCATACCTGGAATTCAGCTTTAAAGCCCAACTCCGGGCAATTTTTTCCCCATGCAGTGGGGCTGTGTCCGCACTGCATGGGTTAACCGCTCGTTTTGTCTAAGGGTGAACACAGAGCCTATACTCACCTTCGATTCTACGGAAAACAGCGCTCCCCCACGTCCAGTGGTGGACTGTTCCTGACGTCTTTGTGTCCAGATCAGGTCTAGGAGCACGATGACGTCAGGAACAGTCTACAATGTGCTGGAGGGATCGGTGGATTAGGTGAGTATATCTCAGCTCTCCGAACCCCTTGACAAAACTGAGCAGTTACCCCCGGCAATGTGGGCCCGGAGTTCAGCTTTAACCACAGCAGGAAAAAGTCAGGTCACCAACCTGGCCGTGGTATGTGGCAGAAAAGAGCACTTTTCAAAACAGTATAATTTTTGTTCTTCAGTACCAACCAAAAAAAAAACATATACGAAAAGCTTTTTCTTTTTTAAAAGCAACTGATACATTTTTAAAATGCAAGCGAACCCATTAAAAGTCAGGAAAGCAGCCCCGGAGCCGAGTCTCAAGCACCTGGTTACCATGAAGACTCCTAAAACACGTTGAAAAAATCTTCTTGTTTATCTGCCACGATAAAGACACAAAGAGAATCTCTTCAGTCGCTGGGCTTTGATTCCAAAATCAGGATAATAATCAGCTGCTGCCAAACACAGAGGAGGGCCAGAGGGACGCGGCTATGACGTAGGGGGTGAAGTGAGGACGACGGGCAAAACTTTTTTTTAATTGAAGGGGAAGTATAGATTTTTTATTTATATATATATATATATATATATATATATATATTATTTAGGATTCATCACCTTCTATAAGACTTTAATACCATCCTTTTTTTTGTATCACTCATTGGTTTAGTGTTGATCAAGATCACTAACAGGCAATGTGCCTGTGAACTTGAAACCGTTTTTGTTCACCTCCACTCGTTCAATACGAGTGGCATTCATATTATTTGCGCAGCTTTATTTTTCTTTGACATATATATATATTGTGAGGGGGTTAGCTCGGCAGCGGGTGTGTGTGACCCCCGAGATGGGCTCCCCACACAAAAACAGGCCCAGCAAACGGAGGTTGTGGTTTTCAAAATCAAAAAGGTGCGGTTTATTTTCTATTTACAGTGACAAAACACAGCAAAGCAAAAGAAACATAAACAAAATAAATCCTGGTCAACTTGACCTCTGACTAAACATACAGGTTTCCTAACTAACAACTGGGATCAGCCTAGTGCTGTCCTAGTCCCTAAGTCCCTGGTTTTAAATGTCCAAGCAAATAGCCACACAGGCTTTGTCTCACCGCACAGGGGTTCACTCTCCCTAGACAGTCCACACAGGTCTGGTTCCAGGCATGAGCTAACATCTAATGAAGCTGGGAGTTCTTATAGAGGCCTAAATGAGCTGACAAGCTTCAGCTGGTCTCATCAACTCCCTGTCTGCACGACGCCCCACACTCTCCCTAGAGGTATGAGTCATCCATGAGCCCACTAGCCTTATACAACTCTCCACCTAGTTGTATAAGTCGGCGTAAAGCCTGAATCTGGGCGAAATATATCTACCCCCCTGGATGCAACCAGGTGACTTTACCTTCCTGCTGTCACATACCCCCCCCTCTTGTTTTAACCTCGGGGTTGGAACACCAGCAATCAGGCATTCATGTACTCGAGACAAAGCATCCACATTCCCCATTTGAACGCCAGGGCGATGCTTTACTGTGAAGTTGAATTCCTGGAGGGCCAGGAACCACCTATTCACTCTTCTATTTGTTTCCTTGTTTTGAGCCATCCACTTTAACGGAGCGTGATCCGTAACCATGTCAAAGTGCCTACCTAGCAGGTAGTACCGAAGGGAATCTAGAGCCCACTTCACCGCTAAACACTCCTTTTCAACGGTGGCGTAATTTACCTCATGGGACTTCAACTTCCTGCTGAGGTAAATGACTGGGTGCTCTTCCCCGTTCCAGACCTGGGACAATACTGCTCCTAACCCCACATCTGACGCATCACTTTGTACGACAAAGTCTTTAGAGAAGTCGGGTGAGTACAACACTGGCTGGCTACATAAGGCTTGTTTCAAGAATTGGAATGCTGCCTCAGCCTCGGGGGTCCATTTAATCATGACCGACCCTTTCCCCTTCGTCAGGTTGGTTAGGGGCACAGCCTTAGAAGCAAAGTGGGGAATGAATCGCCGATAATACCCAGCGATTCCCAGAAAGGCTCGTACCTGCTTCTTGCTGTTGGGACGTGGCCAACTCTGGATGGCCTCGACTTTGTTGAGTTGGGGTTTTATTACTCCCCTCCCAATGGTGTACCCAAGATATTTGGCCTCCTCCTGCCCAATGGTACACTTCTTGGGGTTAGCCGTAAACCCCGCTTCCCGAACAGAGTCCAGGACTGCTTGCACTTTTGGCAGATGTGAGGCCCAATCTGTGCTATGGACAATTATGTCATCCAGGTAAGCCGCAGCATACTTCCGATGGGGCCTCAGCATCTGGTCCATTTTCCGCTGGAATGTGGCCGGCGCATTCTGTAACCCGAACGGCATTCTTTTATATTGGAACGCCCCGTCTGGGGTTACAAATGCGGTTTTCTCTTTGGCCGACTTGGCCAGGGGGATTTGCCAATACCCTTTTGTGAGGTCAAGAGTCGTCATGTATCGGGCTGTTCCCAGCCGGTCGATCAACTCATCTATACGTGGCATGGGGTAGGTGTCAAATTTTGTAACTTTGTTCAACTGACGAAAATCGTTACAAAATCGCCAGCTCCCATCCGGTTTAGGAACCAACACAATGGGACTAGACCAATCACTTTGGGACTCCTCTATCACCCCTAAGTTCAGCATTTTCTGTACTTCCTCCCGTATTGCCTCCCGTCGGGCCTCTGGGATCCGATAGGGTTTTAACTTCACCCTTTCACCGGGCGGGGTAATGATGTCATGCTCTACCCCAGATGTTTGTCCCGGCAGCTCAGAGAATACCTCCTTGTTGCGAAGCACAAACTCCTTAACCTCCTGTTGTTGGGGTTGTGACAAGGTGGCTGCTATTCCAACCTCAGGAATCACGCAACCAGTTTGAGCTGGTGACCAAGTGTCTGCGACTAGGGACTCTCTATCCCTCCAGGCTTTCAACAGATTAACGTGATAGATCTGTTCGGGCTTTCGCCTTCCTGGTTGTCTGACCTTGTAATTCACTTCGCTCACTTTTTCCATTATCTCGTAGGGGCCTTGCCATTTGGCAAGGAATTTACTTTCAACCGTAGGGACAAGTACCAGTATCCTATCCCCCGGGGAAAAGGTACGGGTCTTGGCTCCACGGTTGTACACTCTCTGCTGTGCTAACTGCGCTTGGGCCAAATGTTCCTTCACGATGGGCATTACCTGTGCAATTCGGTCTTGCATCAGGGCGACATGCTCAATCACACTCCTGTGGGGAGAACTCTCACTTTCCCAAGTTTCCTTGGCAATATCCAACAGCCCTCTTGGGTGTCTCCCATACAGTAACTCAAAGGGGGAGAATCCCGTAGAGGATTGGGGCACCTCCCTAATAGCAAACATCAGATAAGGAAGTAGACAGTCCCAATCCTTTCCATCTCTATCCACCACTTTCTTCAACATTTGTTTTAGGGTTTTGTTGAACCTTTCAACCAGCCCATCGGTTTGGGGGTGATACACAGATGTACGTAATTGCGTCACTTTGAACAATTTACACAGCTCCTTCATAACCCGGGACATAAAGGGTGTACCTTGGTCCGTAAGCAGTTCTTTACAAATACCCACCCGGCTAAACACAAGAGATAGCTCTTTGGCTATGGTTTTGGCCGAGGTATTTCGGAGAGGGATCGCTTCTGGATAACGGGTGGCATAGTCCATTATAACTAATATGTACTGGTGCCCCCTAGCGGACTTGATTATAGGACCTACCAAATCCATGGCGATCCTCTCAAACGGGACCTCAATGATGGGTAGAGGGACCAGCGGGCTACGGAAATGTGGCATCGGGGCCGACCTCTGACACACAGGGCAGGAGGAACAATAATTTTCTATGTCCTTCATCACCCCCGGCCAATAGAATCTCTGTAATACCCTCTCTCGGGTTTTCTCTGTCCCCAGATGACCTCCAAGAATGTGCCCATGGGCCAACTCCAACACCAACTTCCTGTAAGGTTTGGGCACCACAAGCTGCTCAACGGTTTCTTCTGCCCTTTTTGCCACCCGATACAGTAGGTCCTTCTCTACGCTGAAGTATGGGTAAGTGCAGGTATTATCTGGGTTCACTAACTCGCCATCTATTTTCACTACGTTTTCCCGTGCCTTTATTAGGGTGGGGTCTTTCAACTGTTCTGTGGCAAAGTTTTCCCTGTGAACCTCAAGATCAGAAAACTCCACAGACGGTAGGTTTTCGTCTGAGGAGGTGGGCTCCTCTCCAGTTTCTTGAGTCTCCCCTGCCAATACTGATAAGGGAAATTCCGGAGAGTCCTCACCACTCTCAGGGGAGTTCTGGCTATCACATTCCTGGTACATAGGGGCACCAGTGGGGGGCTCAGGATCATCCCACAGTTCCCAGAACTTCGGAAAATCCCTTCCCACAATGGCGTCATGCGGTAACTGAGATACTAAGCCCACTGGATGAGAGAGGGTACCTTTGGGGGTCTCGAAACACACTGTAGTCACTGGATACTCTCGGGTGTCCCCATGCACACAAATAACAGCTACCTTGCTATTCCCAGAGACCTCTGTTTTAACTAACTCAGCCTTTATCAGGGTCACAAGGCTACCTGAATCCAACAATACCACAACATTTCTACCATTAACACACATTTTGCATAAATGTTTCTCAGTTCCTCGAATGGCAGTGCATGCGACTGTCGCACACAGCGACTGACGTCTGCCCGTCAGAAAGTCACACTGCATGGGTTCCTCCACAACCGGGCAATTGGCTGCAATATGTCCCGCTTGCCGGCAGCGGTAGCAAACGATCCTTCTTGCGGCCTCTTGAGCCGCTGATTTCCCAGGCTGTTCTCGCCAAACTTGGGGTAGAGCTCCCACCCTCTCACTCTCTCCACCCTCACCCCTTGGAATCCTCTTATCCGCCCCTGGGGATGGTCTGGTCTTAGGGTGGAAAGTCCGAGTGTCTCTGGAAGAGGCCGTCAGGTTCTCTGTAGCCAAGTATTTCTCCACACGATCCACAAGACCATCGGCCGTCTCTGGGTCTCCATGGCTTACCCACTTTTGGATGGCAGTAGGAAGAGCTCTCAAAAACCGATCCATTACAACACGTTCCACAATCTTTGGTGCGGACAAAGTCTCTGGCTGTAGCCACTTTCTGCTCAGGTGAATGAGATCATACATTTGAGACCTGGGGGGTTTTCCAAGCTGGAAAGTCCAGTTATGCACACGCTGAGCCCGGACAGCCTGGGTGACACCCAGCCTTGCCAATATTTCAGCTTTTAGCATCACATAGTCTTTTGCTTGGTTAGGCTCTAGGTCATAGTAAGCTTTCTGCGATTCACCAGTTAACAGAGGAGCCACCAGTCCAGCCCACTGCTCCTCAGGCCACTTTTCTCTTTCAGCGGTCCTTTCAAATGTGGTCAAAAATACCTCTGGATCATCCTCTCCAGTCATTTTTGTCAATAAACGACTCACCCCAAAGGACGCGGTATTAGTGGGACGGCTTTCCTCACTGGTCTGCGGACGTTGCTGCATTACTGCTTCCATCTGTTGTTGTAGTCTCTGCTCTTGCTTCTGCAACAGGTCTATGAAGCGGGCCTCAGATTGCTGCTGGGCTTGTTGCTGAGCCTCCAGACTCTGTTGCAAAGTTGCGTTTGTCTGCTGCTGGGCTGCAAGGCTCTGTTGATGAGCTTGCTGCTGGGCTGCGAAGTTCTTTTGCAAACCTGCATTTGTCTGCTGTTGATTGGCATTTGCTAGAGCCAGCTGCTTCAGTATCTCCTCCATGCTGGCTTAAAAAAAAAAACTGCCACTGGTTCTCCACCAACTGTGAGGGGGTTAGCTCGGCAGCGGGTGTGTGTGACCCCCGAGATGGGCTCCCCACACAAAAACAGGCCCAGCAAACGGAGGTTGTGGTTTTCAAAATCAAAAAGGTGCGGTTTATTTTCTATTTACAGTGACAAAACACAGCAAAGCAAAAGAAACATAAACAAAATAAATCCTGGTCAACTTGACCTCTGACTAAACATACAGGTTTCCTAACTAACAACTGGGATCAGCCTAGTGCTGTCCTAGTCCCTAAGTCCCTGGTTTTAAATGTCCAAGCAAATAGCCACACAGGCTTTGTCTCACCGCACAGGGGTTCACTCTCCCTAGACAGTCCACACAGGTCTGGTTCCAGGCATGAGCTAACATCTAATGAAGCTGGGAGTTCTTATAGAGGCCTAAATGAGCTGACAAGCTTCAGCTGGTCTCATCAACTCCCTGTCTGCACGACGCCCCACACTCTCCCTAGAGGTATGAGTCATCCATGAGCCCACTAGCCTTATACAACTCTCCACCTAGTTGTATAAGTCGGCGTAAAGCCTGAATCTGGGCGAAATATATCTACCCCCCTGGATGCAACCAGGTGACTTTACCTTCCTGCTGTCACAATATATATATATATATATATATATATATATATATATATACATACACAGTATCTCACAAAAGTAAGTACACCCCACATGTTTGTAAATATTTTATTCTATCTTTTCATGTGACAACACTGAAGAAATTACACTTTGCTACAATGTAAAGTAGTGAGTGTACAGCTTGTATAACAGTGTCAATTTGCTGTCCTCTCCAAATAACTCAGCACAGCCATTAATGTCTAAACTGCTGGCAACAAAAGTGAGTACACCCCTAAGGGAAAATTTCCAAATTGGGCCCAATTAGCTATTTTCCCTCCCCGGTGTCATGTGACTCATTCGTGCATGTACCTCATGGCAAAGAACTCTCTGAGGATCTAAAAAAAAAATTGTTGCTCTACATGAAGATGGCCTAGGCCACAGGTGTCAAACACAAGGCCGCCAGGCCGTTTCACGTGGCCCTCACACTAGGGTGACCAGACATCCCCGGTTTCCGGGGACAGTCCCCAGATTGAGGACACTGTCCCCGGTTCCAAGTCTGTCCCCGGTTTTGTCCCCGGATTGGATTTGAACAGGGGCTGGGGCAATTTCAAAGACAGTCAGTTCAGAATTAATAAAATAAAATCTGAATTACACCCCCCAGCACCTACTAGCTTAGGGGGGGGGGTGTATTTTTTCAATTGTCTGTGCCCCTTTCTGATGATCATGTGCCGGTCGGAGCGGAGGGAATATTTCTTTAGTTTCGGGTGCCCATTCAGCTCCGCTCTCATGTTCTTCTGTCTTGGCTCAAGTCCCGGCCAGCCGCCTGCCTGTTTATCTCCTTACCTTCCCTGGTAGAGTGATCTTCCTCCGCTCCCCACCCAGTAGTAGCCTGGGGCCCGGAGAGTTAAGCCGTGTACACACGATCGGTTTTACCAATGAAAACCGTCCGATGGACTTTTTTTCATCGGACAAACCGATCGTGTATGGGCCCCATCGGTCTTTTTTCCATCGGTTTTAAAAAATAGAACATGTTTTAAATTTTTCCGATGGATCAAAAACCGATAGCAAATTCCGATCGTCTATGGGCAAGTCCATCGGATAAAAAACCCACGCATGCTCAGAATCAAGTCGACGCATGCTCAGAAGCATTAAACTTCATTTTTCTCGGCTCATCGGAGTGTTTTACGTCACCGCGTTTGGAACGGTCGGTTTTTTGACTGATGGTGTGTAGGCAAGACTGATGGAAGTCAGCTTCATCAGATTTCCGATGGACAAAACCATCGGATTAGAATCCATAGGATATCCGATCGTGTGTACAGGGCTTAAGACTTAACAGGCTGTGAGGCGGGCAGCGGCGGCGAAGGGCAGAGAGTCGCTGATTGCCGCCATTACTAGTAAAAAAAATATGTCCCCGGATTTCATTTTAAAAATCTGGTCACCTTACCTCACACCCCCTTTGTCTTAGCAACAGAGAGGACAGGACTCCACCAGATCCAGCCCTCCTGGCAGCAGCACAGGGCAAGGGGGTGTTCTGATGTAAGGGATAGTGGGGGGATGCTTAACTTCTGATTTTGGGGGGGCTCTTGACATCTGATATAAGGGGGATGGGGTGCTGATACAACCGGCCCTTAGAGGGCAACCATAATGCTGATGTGGCCCGCAAGTAAATGGAGTTTGACACCCCTGGCCTAGGCTATAAGAAGATTGCCAAGACCCTGAAACTGAGCTGCAGCACGGTGGCCAAGACCATACAGCGGTATAACAGGACAGGTTCCACTCAGAACATAGGTGTGCGCAGACTATTGCATCAGGGTGTGCACCCAAAAGCTCAAACACATATGCGTGTGTGTGCATGTGTATATATACTGACGGTGTTAGTAGAGCAGTGGATGGTGTCAGTAGTTTTTATTTTTATTATTTTATTTTATATTAATTCTTACAATTGTATTTTTTTTGTAATATTTCCCCAAAATCTTTTAGGACAAAAAAGCTGAAAAAATAATTATTTGGTGAAATATCAGGGTTCTAAACAGGGGGGATATGTGCCACACAGGTTGATTAGGGTGTGCCCAGGCACATCTGGCACACCCTGTGCGCACACCTATGACTCAGAACAGGCCTCGCCATGGTTGACCAAAGAAGTTGAGTGCACATGCTCAGTGTCATATCCAGAGGTTGTCTTTGGAAAATAGACATATGAGTGCTGCCAGCATTGCTGCAGAGGTTGAAGGGGTGGGGGGTCAGCCTGTCAGCGCTCAGACCATACGCCGCACACTGCATCAAATTGGTCTGCATGGCTGTCGTCCCAAAAGGAAGCCTCTTCTAAAGATGATGCACAAGAAAGCCCGCAAACAGTTTGCTGAAGACAAGCAGACTAAGGACATGATTACTGGAACCATGTCCTGTGGTCTGATGAGACCAAGATAAACGTATTTGGTTCAGATGGCGTCATGCGTGTGTGGCGGAGACCAGGTGAGGAGCACAAAGACAAGCGTGTCTTGCCTACAGTCAAGCATGGTGGTGGGAGTGTCATGGTCTGGGGCTGCATGAGAGCTGCCGGCACTGGGGAGCGACAGTTCATTGAGGGAACCATGAATGCCAACAGGTACTGTGACATACTGAAGCAGAGCATGATCCCCTCCCTTCAGAGACTGGGCCGCAGGGTAGTATTCCAACATGATAACGACCCCAAACACATCTCCAAGACCACCACTGCCTTGCTAAAAAAGCTGAGGGTAAAGGTGATGGACTGGCCAATCATGTCTCCAGACCTAAACCCTATTGAGCATCTGTGGGACATCCTCAAACGGAAGGTGGAGGAGCGCAAGGTCTCTAACATCCACCAGCTCTGTGATGTCGCCATGGAGGAGTGGAAGAGGATTCCAGTGGCAACCTGTGAAGCTCTGGTGAACTCCATGCCCAAGAGGGTTAAGGCAGTGCTGGAAAATAATGGCGGCCACACAAAATATTGACACTTTGGGCCCAATTTGGACATTTTCACTTAGGGGTGTACTCACCTTTGTTGCCAGCGGTTTAGACATTAATGGCTGTGTGTTGAGTTATTTTAAGGGGACAGCAAATTTACACTGTTATACAAGCTGTACACTCACTACTTTACATTGTAGCAAAGTGTCATTTCTTCAGTGTTGTCACATGAAAAGATAGAATAAAATATTTACAAAAATGTGAGGGGTGTACTAACTTTTGTGAGATACTGTGTATACATATATATATGTAGCGCCCCTTTACTTTACTTTAGGGGGTTGATCTGGGTTAGTATGTAGACCCAGATCGCTTCAATTGTTAGATTTTGTTCTTTTGCTTTTGCCAAGTGGTGTTGCTGGTGTACGGTTCCCTGTGGCCTGTGGGTGGCACTGCCATAACAGGTCAGGGTTGAACCGCTAGTGGCATTACTGTACCTTTGGGTGTCCTCTCCAGGCAGCTGTACGGGGCGTGGTCGGCCCGCTGTGCATGCTGGGAGAGGATACATAAGGGGCAGATGCCATCTTAGGAGGGGAGAAGGAGCCATTGGAATGCGCAGGGGAAGATCAGTCTCAGGCACCTTTAGCCTGGGGCTGCAACTTTTCATGTAGGCTCAGCACCTTTAGCTGGCCTACCATCTAAAGAGGAATTCCAGGGCACTCGAGAGTGACCCGTTCTGGAGAGGGAGCCAGGGTTACCGGTAAAGGAAGTCACTGCCTCGGATGAGGCCTGGTCACCTACAGAGGGATTCCACAAGTCCGCCGCAGGCATTGTAGCGTGCTTCAATGTGCCCCTAGGTTCTTATGCTACAAGTGCCGGGAAGTTTGGAACTAGGCAAATGGGTTCCAATCGTATCCCTAGAAAAGTAAAGTAATGTTTGTGCATCACTCCGGCTGCTAGGACCGTGAGAGGGAACTATCCGGGTGAGCAGAGTCCACTTAGGATTGAGTGGTGATATTAAGTGCCTGAACCTGCCTCTTGTTATTCTATTCTTCACTTTCAGCTTTCCTGTCCGGTTTCAAGCATAAATAAAATAAACCTTCAGCCATTGAGGTTTAACCTTGTCTGGACATTGGCCTTATTGATACACAAGCTACAGACTTTTCCCCACATTCTAGGGAAAGGAACCAGCCCAGGGAAGGTAATTCGCTGCGGAACCCAACCATTGTAAACACCGCTTAACCTCCTCAAACAGGAGGGTACGGGCATATAGCACGGTGTGCCTTATCTTACAAGTGAGCCAGGTGAGAAAAAGGTATGTGTGCTACATATATATATATATTTGATATTTATCTTTATCATTGCATTTGGGACTAAAAAATTTAATTTAAAAAAATATTCAAATTATATAAAGTTTGTTTTAAAATCTAAAGCATTGCATAGGAATATGATTTATCTTTTGCAGCCAGCAGCAGGGGCCATTGAGAATTCTGCTATTTTACTGCTGTGCTGTGAACAGCTTGGTGTAAAATTTGATCTCCTGTTTATAGCTCCTGTCGCTGGAGGTGGGAAAGCACCTACATCTGTCTGTAATCCATACAGATCTGTATAGATTCGCCAAGAGAGGCAGTCAGAAAACAGAAAAAAAAGATTTGGCGCTGTCTTAGCACAATATGTGAACTCCAGCCTTACCTTTAGTCTGGCACAGTTGTACCGGGTCGACTCCTGCACTTAAAATGGCTTAAGCCTCGTACACACGACCTGTTTTCTCGGCAAGAAAACAGCTGGAAGAACTTTTTGCCGAGAAAACCGGTCGTGTGTATGGTATCTCGTCGGTAAAACTGCCGGGAATCTCAACGAGAAAAATTGAGAACCTGCTCTCTATTTTCTCGTCGGGATTCTCGTCGGCTTGTTTCCTGACGAGAAAACCGTGAGTGTGTATGCTTACCTGTCCATGATAAACCCGCGCATGCTCGAAATGACTTTGACGCGTGCGCGGTAGCATACAAGGGTAGTGTAGGATGTAGCAAGATGGCGGCGACGGCATCGAATGTGACGAGCGCCGGCTCATCGTAGTCGATGACGTCTCCGCGTTCTTGCCATTCAAAAGAACGGCGGTTCTTTTGAATGTGCCGTGTGTACACTCGGCGAGTAAGGCAAGCTTGCCGGGAATCCCGTCGGGAAAACCAAAGTTTTTTTTTTCCCAACAGGATTCCCGCCCGTGTGTACGAGGCTTCACAATGATTTCACTGCACACTGTGAGCTATTCACAATGTGCATTAGAAGCTGCAGCAAGTCTGATACAGTCCACCTCATTTCCTGGCTGGAAGATGTCCAGCATCATCTAGCTCCTTCAGTTCATTCATGGAGGCTCAACATCACATGTGGACATTACCTAGGGCAGCCTGAATGCAAATACACCCCGCCAGGGAATGTCCAATCTTCGGAAACTGACAACCACCCATCAAGTCATTTTGATATTTGCATAACTCCTCCCAAAAGCCCGCCCACTGCTGGCATCAGAACTGAGGGCTCTTGAGAGGAGTACTGAGGCAGGGCGCTGTGATAAGAGAAGTCACAACCTTTGCCTATGTAATGAGCCAATCTGGCTCTCCCCATGCACACACGTAAATGCAAACGACTTCAATGATTTTCATATAGTTATACATGTTGAGAGTAGGGCTGTTACTGATTAAAATTTTCGTGTTTGATTATTCGTTTTTTTTTTAAATCGATTAATCGACTAATTTCGATTAATTATAACGCACATAGATCCAACTACTTTTAGCTGAGCTCCTTGCAGGCCAATTCCCAGTGCAGCTCCCAACCACTGGAAAAATGGATAGCAGGATACAAAAAACACACAAAGGCAGCGCTCGATGGGAATAGAATTAAAACTTTTATAGTCTTAGGTAAAAAAATAAATATTGCACTGGAGATAAAATCGATGTAGCTACATAAACAGTAAAAATGGTGCGAGTAATACCAAATGGTAGCAAAAGCAGTCATAAAAACCTGTAGCTAAGTATGATACTGGTATAAAAATGTGTACAACGATACCACTGCTGAATCCAGATGAGGAGGGGTTAACATCAGTCCGTCGGAATGTAGATGTCCCGTGACGGGAACTATAACAACTCCCAGTGGATGGCTGTAGAATCCCAGGTTGATAGAGGGAAGTGATAGAGGGAAGTGTAACAGCCCTTGCGTGTGGCAGATAGTAAGGTCCCGCTGGCATGCAGATATGAAGGCACAGCAAAGGAGCCCTTCAGATGGACATGGCAAGCCCAAAGAATTTTGATCGATCAAAAGAATTAATCGATTAATCGAGGAATTAATAGTTAATTTCCACAGCCCTAGTTGAGAGGTTTATTGATATTATATTTATATAACCCCTTTTACAAAACAATAAAAAAAAAAAAAAAAAGACCCCAGTTCTGCTTTACCAGCTGGTATCCTCAGATCCCAAGCTGCGGTGAGTGGAACACCCCTTCCTAAGGTGTTCGTTAGTTGTAGAGTAATAGTAGATAGTGAAACATTAGAGTTATACAATTGAGGAACAAAACTTACCCAACATGCATGAACATGTAGGTGAGGAAGCGCCAAGCTCTGGCCCGATGTCCCGGGTGGTAGACCAGCGGACTCTTCATGTACTCGGGGTGGTACGTCTGTAAAACCCACTTGTTCAGTTTGACCCCGTAACAGAGGAATACTATGATCTAGAGAGGAGAAGACAGCTTTGAGGACCACAGATGAAGAACAAAAGACCATCAAACTCTCATGCCTCGTACACACGCCCGGTTTTTCCGTCGGATAAAAAAAAAACAACGGTTTTCCCGACAGAATTCCTCTCAGCCTGCCTTGCCTACACACGCTCAGACAAAAGTCCGCCCGCCCGTCCAAAGCGCGGTGACGTACAACACGTACGACGGCACTATAAAGGGGGAGTTCCATTCCAACGGCGCCACCCTTTGGGCTGGTTTTGCTGATCCTCGTGTTAGTAAAGTTTGGTGAGCGACGATTCGCGCTTTTCAGCCTCGTGCTCTTCAGTCCGTTACAGCGCGACAAATGTGCTATCTCCATTACAAATGCTAGTTTTACCAGAACGAGCGCTCCCGTCTCATCACTTGATTCTGAGCATGCACGGTTTTTTTTGCCCATCGGAAAACCATACAGACAAACGGTTTTCCCGGCAGGATTTTTTCCTGATTGGAAAAAAGAGATCCTGATCTCTTTTTTTTTGTCTGGCAGTTTTCCCGTCGGAAAAACTGCGATGGAGCATACACACGGCCGGGATTCCCGACCAAAAGCTCTCATAGCAGTTTTCCCATCGGAAAAAACGGTCGTGTGTACGAGGCATTAGGATGGACATCGTTGAGGTGAACTTATTTTTTAAATAAAAAATCATGTTATTCATCCTATTCAGGTCCATCCGCTTTATCTGAACGCTGCCTATTTTCAAATGGCCAACCAACCATATGACAACAGAGGTGTACTTCCTCACTTAGTGCACCTTCTGCTCTATCCTTCTTCCCTTTTCCCTCCCCCCCCCTCTTTCCCACTTCTTAACCCCCCATTAGAGATCACCTTTGTTTTTACATGGCATCCTGGCCCTGTCCTCCCTTACCCATGTTATTTCTATCTGTCCCTCTTGATAGACACTCTACATTGTCGTTTGGTATATGAGGTTGTGAAGTACATTAGGCCCAGTCCGTTCAGGTTATTACATGAGAAGTTGACCTTTGCGTTATGATATGAGGGCTCTTGGATTTCCATCCCACCTGTTGGATATACGCTCACTGGCCACTTTATTAGGTACACCTTACTAGTACTGGGATGGAGCCACTTTTGCCTTCAGAACTGCCTTAACCACTAGAGGCCCGCGCTATAGCCGAATGACGGCTACAGCGCGGACCTAGAATGCCGGGAGGACATCTATTGACGTCCTCCCCTTTCCTCGTTCCCCGCGCGCGCTCCCGAGCGCGCATCGGGGAACTTCTGTGCCCGCCGCGTCACGCGGGTGCCGATGCATGTGCCTGGCGGCCGCGATGTCCGCCAGGTACCCACGACCGGCATTTACAGAGCCAGGGACGTGGATCTCTGTGTGTAAACACAGAGATCCACGTCCCTGTCAGGGAGAGAGGAGACCGATGGTGTGTCCCTTGTACATAGGGACACAGATCGGTCACCTCCCCCAGTCAGTCCCCTCCCCCCACAGTTAGAATCACTCCCTTAGGAACACTTAACCCCTTCAGCGCCCCTAGTGGTTAACCCCTTCACTGCCAGTGTCATTTTTACAATGTATTTGTATAGCACTGATCGCTGCAAAAATGACAAGGGTCCCAAAACGATGTCAAAAGTGTCCGATGTGTCCGCCATAATGTCGCAGTAGCAATAAAAATTGTTGATCGCCGCCATTACTAGAAAAAAAAAATTATTAATAAAAATGCTATAAAACTATCCCCTATTTTGTAGATGCTATAACTTTTGCGCAAACCAATCAATATACGCTTATTGCGATTTTTTTTTACCAAAAATATGTAGAAGAATACGTATCGGCCTAAATTGAGAAAAAAAAAATATTTTTTTTTTTTAAATTGAAATATTTATTATAGCAGAAAGTAAAAAATATTGTTTTTTTCAAAATCGTCGCTCTTATTTTGTTTATAGCGCAAAAAATAAAAACCGCAGAGATGATCAAATATCACCAAAAGAAAGCTCTAGTTGTGGGAAAAAAAGGACGTAAATTTTGTTTGGGAGCCACGTCGCACGACCGCGCAATTGTCATTCAAAGCGTGACAGTGCTGAAAGCTGGAAATTGGCCTGGGCAGGAAGGGGGTATGTGCCCAGCCCAGTAAGCAAGTGGTTAAAGCGGAGGTCCACCCAAATTTTTTTTTTTTTTAATAGCCAGCAGCTACAAATACTGCAGCTGCTGACTTTTAAAAAATAGACACTTGCCTGTCCAGCGCGCCCGCGATGTCGGCAGACGAGGCTGAGCAATCGCTCGGTCCTCGGATGCTGCCGCCGCCATGCTCGGTGAGGGAACCAGGAAGTGAAGCCTTGCAGCTTCACTGCCCGGTTCCCTACTGCGCATGCGCGAGTAGCGTGGCGCGCCGTCACTGGTCCCTGCGCTCTCCTGGGAACAGTGTGTTGTGTGTGTTCCCAGGTGTGTGTGTTCCCAGGAGACAGCAGGGGGACGGGAAGTGACGTAGACTCCCATGGGAGTCTATGCCCGAAAGTGGGTGCAAATACCTGTCTTAGACAGGTATCTGCACCCCCCTCCCCCCTGAAAGGTGGCAAATATGTCACCGGAGGGGGGGAGGGTTCCGAAAAGCGGAAGTTCAATTTTTGGGTGGAACTCCGCTTTAATTCTTCGTGGTATAGATTCAACAAGGTGTTGGAAACATTCCTCCGAGATTTTGGTCCATAGTGACATGATAGCATCACGCAGTTGCTGCAGATTTGTCGGCTGCACATCCACAATGCTAATCTCCCATTTCACCACATCCCAAAGGTGCTCTATTGGATGAGATGTGGTGGGTGTGGAGGCCATTGGAGTACAGTGACCTCATTGTCCAGTGGTGAGATGATTGGAGCTTTGTGACATGGTGCATTATCCTGCTGGAAGGAGCCATCAGAAGATGGGGACACTGTAGTCATAAAGGGATGGACATGGTCACCAACAATACTCAGGTAGGCCGTGATGTTTAAACGATGCTCAATTGGTTCGAATGCCTCGTACACACGATCGTTTTTCCCGTCGGAAAAATCTCTGATGGTTTTTCCGACGGAATTCCTCTCAAGCCTGCCTTGCATACACGCGGTCACACAAAAGTTCGGTGAACTTTTGACTTCCAAGAACGCGGTGACGTAAAAGACTACGACGAACCGAGAAAATTAAGCTCTATGCTTCCGAGCATGCGTCAATTTGTTTCCAAGCATGCGTCGGAATTTAGTGCTTCGGGATTTGTACACACGATCGGAAATTCCGATCAGTTTTTTTCCTGACGGGGAAAAAAGAGAACCAGCTCTCTATCTTTTGACGGCCTTTTTTGGCAGTTTTCCTGTTGGAAAAAGTCTGATGGAGCATATACACGGTCGGGATTCCTGACCAAAAGCTCTTATTAGACTTTTTCCAACAGGAAAACCGATCGTGTGTACGGGGCATAAGAGGCCCAAAGTGAGCCAAGAAAGTATCCCCCACACCATTACACCACCACCACCAGCCTGAACCGGTTATACAAGGCAGAATGGATCCATGCTTTCATGTTGTTTACGCCAAATTCTGCCCCCATCCGCTGAAATCGAGACTCAGTTTCCTGTTCTTAGCTGACACGAGTGGCACCTGGTACGGTCTTCTGCTGCTGTAGCCCATCTGCTTTAAGGTTTGATGTGTTGTGTGGTGTATAGTATGGTATTCTGCATACCTTGGTTGTAAGGAGTGCTTATTTGAGTTGCTGTTGCCTTTCTATCGTCTCAAACCAGTCTGCCAATTCTCCTCTGACATCAACAAGGCATTTTTATCCACACAACTACCGCTCACTGGATAGTTTCTCTTTTTTGGACCATTCTCTGTAAACCTGAGAGATGGTTGTGTGTGAAAATCCCAGTATATCAGCAGTTTTTGAAATCCTCAAACCAGCCCGTCTGGCACCAACAACCATACCATGTTCAAAGTCACTTAAATCCTCCTTCTTCCTCACTCTGATGCTTGATTTGAACTTCAGGTCACTTTCACTACATCTAGATGCCTAAATGCATTGAGTTGCTGCCATGTGATTGGCTGATTAGCAATCTGTGTTACCAAGCAATTCAACAGATGTACCTTATAAAAGTGGCCGATGAGTGTAAAAATGATTGTTATGTGGCCATGCTCTCTTTCATATGCACCAAGCACATTACTATATGATTATGTACTTATAGGCAGGTGCTATTTTGCAACTAGATGGCTCTGTACCAAAATAGTGTTTGGTTATAATAAGTAGGGTCATCAGGTGCTAGGCCCCTTTTTGGTAGAGCCCTCCTGCAGTGATGTCATGGGTGAGTCAGTGCCCTGTTATAAGCCAGGTTGGGAGGAGCCCTAGCAGCACTTGGGACATTGGAGCTAAACACCCCAGAGCTATGTGGATATAACCAGCATGTGCAGGCCCTGGATAGGGCAGGAGGCCACGAGTAGTAAACCTGCACTCAGGAAGAGCTGGCTGTAGCCTTTCTGTCCCTTATGGAGCTGGGGGCTAGGGCGGATTGCAAAAGGCCTTTCAGGTCAGGCCAAGAGTTCCCTGTGCAAGGCTGCTTCCCTGGAGGGTCCCAGGAGAGGTGACTACAGAGAGCACAGTCCTGTGAATACTAATGATCCCAGGTGGAGGAGAGACTGTTAGAGGGAGATGTCTGTGGACCATCCACTAAATGTGATTGACTGTTTAATGTCAAGTGACTCTGGAATGTAAGTCAATGAGATGTGACTGTTATGCCTTTTCCAGAATTCCATCCGGAAAGTGCAGCAACTTCTTTATGCATCGGCATTCCTTCCTTTGGGGATGTGAAGGTCAACGGGCAGGAATGTCATGTGGAGGCCTCTGACATGGAGTGGGGCACAAGATGGAGGAGGGTTCCGCCTCAGCAGAAGGGATAGTGTTCTAGCAGGACAGAATTGGAGGTAGGAACTTGTGCTCTTGGCACCAAATCCAGCCAACCATGAAGCCCCCCTTACATACTACTACTAGCCAACCATGAAGTTGATGAGTGCAGACTTGGATTATGAACGTGCTTATTGCAATTGAAAACTATATTATTTGAAATGTGACCAGCTGCTTTGTCTGCCATCAAGTGACTCTTGAGGTAACGAAGATTGGTGACCCACCACTGCAGTCCAGGTCAGCTACAATGGAGTCTTTAGGACCCTCTAAGAATCTCACAGGTGGATGCAATGGGAAGTGTCTACACCACCAGGCAGGGATGAGGACACCAGAACAAGGACACTCTAACTCTGCAGTCCAGATGAAAGAAGACTTGGGGCGCAGTGTGTCATACGTACACCGGTTCAGGTAAGTATTTAGGCCATTTACTTTACTTTTTTCAAATCTGCTGGGGGGGATTAGATAGAGGGATTGGCACCCCTTGTTGGAGATTAGCTTTAAAGAGTGGTAGTAAATGCATTTTGGGGATCTCAAGTTCCCTTCTCTAGGACTTTAGAATAATCATGTGTAGCCCAAGAGTGCTTTATGATATTAATTTGTTTACTAGTGCTCAGTGCAATAGCGCCTTCATAGAACAATTTTTTTTTAAGTTTTTCATTCTGTCACATATTCCCAAACCAGAGTGATTACCGTATATACTCGAGTATAAGCCGAGTTTTTCAGCACATTTTTTGTGTGCTGAAAATGCCCCCCTCGCCTTTTACTCGAGTCACCTTTTTGCCCCTGATCTCCCGGACTTTGGGAACCCGGAGCTTCACTCTTCCTCTACAAGTGTGCAAAGTTTGTTGTCCGGGGGACCTACGTCCGGGGAGCACCAATTTTGAAAAGCCGGGCACCCCTTCCATAGACTCCCATGTTAAACTGTAATTTCTCTGGTGAGTTTAAGGACCCGTTACCAGCCGGTCGTAGGTCCCCTGGACCTGAAATTCGGCACACATGTAGCCCCATTTCTCCTCTATAAGTGTGCAAAGTTTTTTGTCTGGAAGGCCAGGGAGCACTGATTTTTCAAAACCGGGCACCCCTTCCATTGACTCTCATGTTAAACGTCAGTCTAGGCATGGGCACAGTGAGGCATGGGCACAGTGAGGCATGGGCACAGTGAGGCATGGACACAGTGAGGCATGGACATGGACACAGTGAGGCAAAGTGAGGCACAGTGAGGCATGTAGATGGACACCCTAGGCTTATACTCGAGTCAATACGTTTTCCCAGTTTTTTGTGGTAAAATTAGGTGCTTCGGTTTATATTCGGGTCGGCTTATACTCGAGTATATACGGTATTTCTTATTTCCAGAGTGCAAGGAGTTGTGTAAATCATACCTTTATGACGCAAGGCTAAATGTACTTCCAAAACTGCTGGTGTATAATACAGATAGGGATAGCGCCTGATATTATAGATCCATTTGTTCCAAGCTGTCTGTTTCAGGCTTGTTAGCCACTATCTGTTCAGTACATGGAAAACAGCACTGCTGCAGAAGGACTTGAGGACCAATGTAAAATATTATGAGGTTATGCTGAGGTGGGCCAAAAGGAACCAAAAAGCCCTCCACTGAACCAGTCAGGTTATACATGAAAACAACCAACATCCTTCAAGAGCCTACCTCATAATGGAAGAAGGTAGGTAGGCAGTAAATTATAATCACCACATTGTTCCACTCCCAAGCCATATAAGGCTGTTTTGATGCCTTGATATAAAAAGGAGGTTGGAATTGGTAACTTGCCTGAGTCAGGGTTACAGCTGCCATGAAGACGGGCGGTGGGCATGGCCGATGTTGGTAGAAGTACCAGCGTCTCTCCATCTCCCCGGGCAGAATCTCGTAGGCCACATAGCGGACAAACCTCTTGTAGACACCCAGCCCATCCTGGTCAAGCAGAACATCACGGGGAAGAGCTCGCTGACCGCTGCTAATGGCTCTTCGGAAGCTGCTGGACCTCTTGCTGCTTATCTGTGGCAGAATTGGGAATCATTTTTTTTTAAATACTTTATTGAAATTTGCATTATTGTAACAAGCACAAATACCATGGTTAATTTACCAACCCCCTTTCTTGCTATGCTATAAGGGGAGAGAAGCCCAGACTGTGTGTGCTATATGTCCACATCCTAGCAAATCATGTACAACTATGAATAGAATATGTAGTCATAGACGAGAAACTGAGTTTCTCTTCTATATGTCCACACAAAGTTCATGACTACATATTCTGTTCATAGTTGTACATTTCTTGCTATGCTTTGCTCCTCCTATGTGCAGGCATTAACACTGCTGCAAACCAAAGGTGTAAACATTTTTTATTGGAGTAAAACTCAAAGTGGCACAAAAGAGAGTAAAAAAATTAGAACATAAATAATTCCAAGGTGCTCAGTCTACAGTTGGGTCATTGTTGCCTAAAAATTGATCCTAGGCCAGAGGTCTTCAAACGTACTAAACAAAGGGCCAGTTTACTGTCTAATAGACTTTAGCGGGGCCAGGCTGTGGCAAGTGGGAGTAGAAAATGCCCCATCATTGGTGGGAGAAATAGTGTCTCATTGTTGGAATCAATGAGAGGATAAGTGCCAATTGTTGATATCAGTGGGAGAAATGGTGCCCCTTTGTTGGTTTCAATGGGAGAAATGGTGCCCCTTTGTTGGTGTCAATGGGAGAAATGGTGCCCCTTTGTTGGTGTCAATGGGTGAAATGGCGCCCCATTGTTGGTGTCAGTGGTAGGATAGTGCCACAAGGGCTGGGGAAGGGCAAGCAATGGTCCGCATCTTTGGGCCGCAGTTTGGTGACCACTATCCTAGACAATCTCAATATTCAGCTCACCTATAGTATTCACTTTACCCAAGACCATATATCCTTCCCTCCTAGACCTGCTACATTCCATGCTATCCAGCTTTTATAAAAGTTTAAATCAAAAAAAACTTTTACTCACCTTGGTGGATGAGGCTCTGATTTGATGCTGCATGCTGTCATCTCTATACTGAGAACTGAGCGATCAAACACCACTGATTGCTCAGTTCTCCCCCTCTGCTCTGAGCAGAGAGCCAGGGACTGTCAGTCACCTGCTCTCTGCTCTGCCCCTCCAGCGCTTACTGGAGAGCTTAGCTGGAGAAGAAGTGACTGGCTCAGTCTTCCAGCGAAGTAGCTGAGAGGCTGAGCCAGCTGCCGACTTTAAATTTGGGATCTTTTCCCAGCCTGAATGAATAAGCGCTTTTTAGTATGAAACACGTCAACAGATCTTGCGTGTATTCTGTATTGTGCGAAAAGGCCAATGTTACTATGGATATGGGTGCAGCTCAGCCCCTATACAGTATATATGAGAACTCTCAAAAAGACACATTGCACATGGGACTTTGGAAGAGTTGCACCAAACAAAAATAAATAAATACATTCTTAAAAGAATGCAGTTTTTAATCACACGTATGATTAAAATCATATTAAATTTCATTAGAATATATCCATTAATCCATAGTTGTATGATGGCACATATACAGAGAAAGATGATTGGTTGATATCCTACGACTCAACGCATTTCGTGAAACAAAGGTAAATTTTCAGGAGATAAGGAGAGACCCACAACATGTATAGAAAGTGCATATACAGTCCTTGATACATGTTAAGGATGTATTTTTTTTTTTTTTTGGTGCAACTCTTCCAAAGACCCATGGCCAATGTGTATCTTTGAGTATTCTAGTACTTTGATGTCTTTTATCTTCCGTTTGCTACAATAAAATTTTTGAAGCGTCCTACTATAGTGTGTGCCCATACACTTCTTTTAGAAGTGCACACTGTTTATGTCAGCATTAAGTCACATGTCCTTGCATATCAGGACTGCATGTCCCATCATGCCTTGTATGCCAAGCGCATAGTGCCTCGTGTGCTTCTAAACTTTGAGTTTCCTATTTACAGTATGTCGATTTGTTGTTTGCATGGAACACTGGCACACAGGAATGTAGCCCTGGCAGGGAACGTGCACATACATGTGGCTACCCTGGGGCTCCAGGGGTTCCTGCAAGGCAGCGTTGCCACCCTATAGACAGATGAAGAGAGAGATTTTAATGCTGAATTTGAGGAAACCACAGGCTGCAATGGAAAACCAAACTGAAAGCAATATAGGAGATGAAGTCTGTTACAATATCTCTTGTTGCGGGGTGGAGGATTTAGTAAGGCTGGGTTCACATATGTGCGAATTGGATACGAGTTTCCAGGTATCCAGTTCTCATGACATACGAGTGTGACCGGCTCCCGATGGAGGCGGTTCACATAGGTCCACGGCAGCCGCGATCTGCATTCCAAAAGGGTCCTGTGCGTGTTTGGGTCCGGTTCGGGTGCAAATTCAGGCAAAAATTCAGACCTGAGAAAAAGAAGAAATGGCTGCACATCCAAAGGTTCCAAAACAAATTGCCCAATCTACACTTGTTATGGCACCTTTATACGTCTCCTGGAATTGTCCTCAGAGTTTCCAGCTTTCTCCAGTTAAATCTAACAAAGTTCTCCTAGTCTTCAGTTCTGATTGATTGATGATTGATTGATTGATTGATATGTAAATTTATATCGCGCCAAATACTGTCTTGGAGGACTGCAACTAAGCGCGCTGTACCATAAATTCACCAATCAGCCTTGGGAAAAAGAAAAAAAAACTACTTGAGAAAAAGGGAGGAGAGAAAAAAGAAGGAAAGGCTCACGAGAGGAGTAGAAAAATAAAGTTGACCTTAATTATTACTGATTTCAATGTCTCTACATCCGTAGTTAGGAAAAAGCGTTTTTAAAAAGGTGAGTTTTTAATTGCCTTTTAAAAAGAGCTTGGGGCATTGGGAGCCGGAGATGGTCGGGGAGTTGGTTCCAAAGGGCCGCGCCCATAGTCTGCATTCGTCGACCTCCCAAGGATTGGAGTCGGGCGGGTGCTTGGATGATCCTATTTTGAATCCTATAGTTCTAGTGCAGGAAGTCTGTTTCTAAAAGAATCACTGACCCTGAGAAATGGCTTTTACCATTCTGGCATGGTTCCAGTGGAAAACAAGAGATGGAACCTTTGGATGTGCAGCCATTTCTTATTTTTCTCAAGTTTTCACGGAGGGCTAGCACTCCTACCTGGTTCCAATTGAGGTATTGCACACACCTGGAGCAGCAGATCCCTCTTTTCTTGAAAAATTTGGGCCTGATTCGCATCTAAACAAGTGAACAGGAACCTACCGGACCCCATGCTGGGAACAGCAGCCGCACATATGTGAACCAGCCTCACATCTCAAATGTTAAAATAACCACTTCGCGCCCGGGCAATGCTCAAAAGACGCCTGCATTGCAGCGCTCAATTGCTGAGAGGGTGTCCCTGGACGTCCTCCTTGTTTACTTCCACGATGCGCGCTGCCGCGGGCACGCATCGGGGAAAAGCTGTGCCCGCCGGGTGCCAATGCGCGTGCCTGGTGGCCGCGCTGTGCGCCAGGTACCCACGATCGGTTGTCACAGAGCCACGTCCTGTCAGGGAGAGAGGAGACCGATGCTGTGTCCCTTGTACATAGGCACACAGATCAGTCACCTCCCCCAGTCAGTCCCCTCCCCCCACAGTAACAATCACTTAGCAGGGAACACAGTTAACCCCTTGATCGCCCCCTAGTGTTAACCCCTTTCCTGCCAGTCACATTTATACAGTAATCAGTGCATATTTATAGCTCTGATCGCTGTATAAATGTGAATGGTTCCAAAAATGTGTCAAAAGTGTCCGATGTGTCCGCCATAATGTCGTAGTCACAATAAAAATAGCAGATCGCCGCCATTACTAATAAAAAAATAATAAAATAAAAAAAGTCATAATTCTATCCCCTATTTTGTAGGCGCTATAACTTTTGCGCAAACCAATCACTATACGCTTTTTGCGATTTTTTTTTACCTAAAATATGTAGAAGAATACGTATCGGTCTAAACTGAGAAAAAAAAAAGTTTTTTAAATAAAAATTGGGATATTTATTATAGCAAAAAGTTAAAAATATTGTGTTTTTTTCAAAATTGTCGCTCTTCTTTTGTTTAAAGCGCAAAAAAAAAGAACGCAGAAATGGTCAAATACCACCAAAAGAAAGCTCTATTTATGGGAAAAAAGGACATCAATTTTGTTTGGGAGCCACGTCGCACGACCGCGCAATTGTCATTCAAAGCGTGACAGTGCTGAAAGCTGAAATTTCGCCTGGGCAGGAAGGGGGTTATGTGCCCAGTAAGTAAGTGGTTAATAAAAAAAAAAAGTTTATTCCAACGCCATATTTATGTTTCAGAACTGAACATTTTGATTGGAAAAAGAGCATAAGATACAAACGCACGGTAAGACACGCAGATTTATGCCGTTTTGTTTTTACTGCACAGATCGATACAGAATTAGCTTAAAGGCGGAATTACGTTTTAATGGAAAATATTTTCCACTGGGACCGACATCCCTTTTCTGGATTTGGAGAGTCGTATTTCCCCATTCCATCCAGACAGCTAAACACCGTTTTATTATTTAATCCAGAGAAACGGGAACTTGATTGACAGGTGACACGCTGTCCGTCCTGAAAAAAGGGAGATATAGGAAAAAGCAATCTGTATTCAACTCTCCAGAGAAATACGTTTTATCGCTTTGAATTTCAACCAGTGTCTGTGATGGGAAATGAAAAAAAAATAAAATAAACTATGTTAAAGCAGAGTTTTGTGCTGCCTGTGCTTTGGTTTTCTTACAAGGTGATTCGGTTGGTGATAAAGGGAGCGGATAGTGTATTTTGCTAAACTCTTTGAGTTTAGCAAAAGGTGTTACAAAACAGAGTCTTCTGGGCATACCCGACTCAAGTCATACAAAACGTAGAAACAGACATCAGAGAACAAGATCCGTATATTCGAAAAATCACCAGTGGTTGACAAAACTTGCTCAGAGTCAAAAAAGGACAGAGTCACGGACAATTAGTGTCCCTTGCAATGAAACCTGGGAAACGCCTAATGCCCTGTACACACGATCGGAATTTATGATGGGATAAAATCCGATGGAATTTTCCGTCGGAATTCCGTTCAAGCTGTCTTGCATACACACTGTCACACCAAATTCCGTCCATCAAGAACGCGGTGACGTACAACACTACGACGAGGACCCGAGAAAAACAAAGGTCAATGCTTCCGAGCATGCGTCGACTTGATTCTGAGCATGCGTGTTTTTTTCTCCGTCGGAGTTCCACACAGACAATCTGAGTTTCCGATAGGATTTTTTTCCATCGGAATAAAATAAAACATGTTCTATTTCTAAACTCCGACGGAAAAAAGTCAGATGGGGCCCACACACGGTCGGAATATCCGAATAAAAAAATTCCGTCAGACTTTTTTCATCGGAAATTTCCGATCGTGTGTACAGGGCATTAGAATGCACTGGAGGGCATAACACCGATAGAATTACATCTAATTCAGTGTTTTTCAACCTTTTTTCAGTCAAGGCACCCCTTTAAAATCCTGCACAATCTCCAGGCACCCCATTCTAAGGTGTCCTACACACACGTAGGACATCCAACGTTAGAGGTGATGTATTCTTCCAAAGCAAATACACCTTTGCACACTGGACTAGTATTCCAATGTTTCTCTTCTCCCTCAGTTTCTCTCCCTCACTCAGCTGTGACCCCAGTGCTGACTGAGAGGGGCAGGGGAGATTCAAACAAGGATGCTGTGTAGGCGCCCAATGCGCTCCTTAGCAACTAATGACATAATTAGTGATTAGGACACTGGCAGCTAGAAGGTTTTAATGGTGAACAATTCAGGCAGGCTTCATCCACCCGCTGGCTTGTATACAAATTTTGGGCAATTTTTTGATATTCTGCAAAGACACACCTGAAGAAACCTGAAGGCACCCTGGTTGAAAAAGGCTGGTCTAATCTGGCATACTCGGAACACAATGTTAGGGAGTTCCAAGCCATCAGAGAAGATAGGCATCAGGAGGGCTGGGAAGATCTCCTAAAGACATATCAAGTAGCGGTAACAGAAGAGTTAAGCCATACTGTATATCCCAAATTTTATGAAATTTCTTGGGACAGCCTCGGAAGACATATGTATCTTTGTATTGGGGAGTCACTGAATTCACTAAAGATTCCCAATAGTCTAAGGAAGGGGCTACGGCTGCCTGACATTTGAGCACTATTGACTTCCTGGCATAGAATAATAGGAGACCCAGTAAGGTCCACTCTGGTGTCAGCCAAGGCTTCCAACAGGCCCAAAATGCAAACATCAATCTGGCATGGAACTCGTTTGGTGGTCATAGGAAATATAAATTGCAGTACTTATTTCCAGAATCTGTGAATACACGGGCAAGCCCATAGCATGTGCATGTAATCCGCAGATTCATCCAAACATCACCAGCAATGGGGAGAAGATTGAGGGTACATTTTATGTAGCCTATGGGGCATTAAGTAAACTTTATGCAATATTTAAATTTGGATTTGGAGGTCTCTGGCAGCAACCAGTTGCAGGAATAGATACTCCCAAATTTTCTCCCAGTCCTTTCCATCCACCTTCAGCACCTCTGCCACCCAAGAGGCACGCAGCTTCTCCAGCCCATGGTGGACCAAAGGCTTAGGGGTTGATTATTTAGGGCTGCTCAGTGTTTTTTTCAGGCTGCTGCTCTGTTACTTCTCCCTGTCTTAGAGGATTCTAGAAGTATAGCGAGAGGGAGAACAGAACATTCTATGCATGAATGTAAAACTCCTTCTGTGTGCCGCAGCCCCCTCAGCCACCCCCCCCCCCCCAATACTCCCATCTCGATTCAGGGATGTGCATGAAAGCCTCGAATCTCTGGGGACTCTCCCTCCTCATTGGCTGAGACAGCAGTTGGTGCCATTGCTGTTAATCACAGTCAGTGAGCCAATGAAAAGAGAGAAGGGGGCTGCACCGAGCCAGGGCTCTGTATGTGAATGGACACGCAGAGCAGCGGCTTGGGAGTGAGGATGCTTGGGTGCTCCTATAGCAGGCTGCTTGCGTCCACCTGCCCTCATCTAACCATCAGAATGCATGTGCCTCCATTGTGGGGACACTCATTGTTAGTGTAGGACCACAGACTCCAGGGGGCCTTGGCGTGGCTCTGTGGCTCACGCATGCGTTTGCAAATGCGTGCGGACAAACCCCTGTTTTTAACGCATACTGTTAGACAGGTTAATTGGTTGTCAGCGAGCTGGTCGGTAAGTAGGCTTGGTTTTTCCCTGGGCATTCCCCAGGCCATGTTGTTATCTGCTTTAGCCTTCCAATGCTACTTACCGTGATAGCCAGCTATAGATGGGGGTGGTGGACATGTTTTTGTTTTCACCTATGGTGCTTGTATTGGTCCAGCAACGCACCAGCACCTTTGCAGCCATTGTGCTACATGCTGGGTGTTTGGTGTGCTCCTGTACCTTTTAAGGAGGGGTGGCTCCCCTTCAGTCCACCTGCCCTCATCTAACCATCAGAATGCATGTGCCTCCATTGTGGGGACACTCATTGTTAGTGTAGGACCACAGACTCCAGGGGGCCTTGGCGTGGCTCTGTGGCTCACGCATGCGTTTGCAAATGCGTGCGGACAAACCCCTGTTTTTAACGCATACTGTTAGACAGGTTAATTGGTTGTCAGCGAGCTGGTCGGTAAGTAGGCTTGGTTTTTCCCTGGGCATTCCCCAGGCCATGTTGTTATCTGCTTGCTCTGGGGCACTAGGCAGGAGGGAGGGGCCAGGAGCACCACCGGAGCAGGTAAGTATAATATGTTTGTTATTTTTAAAAATATAAAAAGCTTATTTTAATATCACTTTAAGCACTTAAGGACCGGAAGAATTTGCCCCCTTAATGACCATGCCATTATTTGCGATACGGCACTGCATCGCTTTTACTGACAATTGCGCGGTTGTGTGATGCTGTACCCAATCAAAATTTATGTCCTTTTTTTCCCACAAATAGAGCTTTCTTTTTTTTTTTGTATTGTTTCTACTGGTTATGGCAGCGATCTGCGATTTTTAGCGGGACTGCGACATTGCGGCGGACAAATCTGACCCCAAATGACAGTTTTTGGGGACCAGTGACATAATACAGTGATCAGTGCTATAAAAATGCACGGATCAGTGTAAAAATGACACTGGCAGGGAGGGGGGTTAACACTAGGGGGCGATAAAGGAGTTAACTGTGTTCCCTAGGTGTGTTCTAACTGTAAGGGGGATGGGCTGCCTGGGACATGACAGAGATCACCGTTCCCGATCACTGGGAACAGTAGATCTCTGTCATGTCATCTGTCAGAATAGGGATCCGCCTTGTTTACAAAGGCAGATCCCCATTCTGCCTTTGTACTAGGCGATCGCGGGTTGCCAGTGGATATCGAGTCCGCCCGACCCAGGGGCACACTCCTGCAGTGTGCAGCGGGCACGAGAGCACGGTGGCACGCGCATGCAAGAGCCGACGTACAATGACGGCGATTCGCGCAGGGGGGTCAACCTGCCGCAGTACAACTGTGGTGGGCGGTCCTTAAGCGGTTAACCTTAAATTGTGTAAAAAGGTTCTTTACTGTCAAAGCTGTCAGGATGTGGAACTTCCACGGTTGGTGGTGTCAGCTGGGAGTGTCGATAATTTAAAAAAAAATCTTAGTAAACACAATATACAGGGAAATGGGAAATGGTATTGACATAAACACACACACACAGGTTGAACTGGGTGGACTGGCATCTTTAGTCAACCATATCAGCTATGTAACTATAAGGCCCCTTTCACACTGAGGCGTTGCAATAATGCGCTAAAAATAATTAGCGTTATCACCGCGTTTTTACCGCATTTTTAGCGCGTTAGCACTAAAAATAGCGCCAACGCCTATGCGGTTTTACCGTGTTTTTGTGGTAAAAAGGATTATTTGGTATCCCACAATCCTCCACTCTACTGCGGTCATGTGACCTTCCCACAGCTTCTGGGCATTTTTACTGCGTTTTTACCGCGTTTTTACAGCGGTACTTATTCATTTCAATGGGCATAGGCGTTTTTACAGCGCTATTTTATGCCCCCCAAAGATGCTCCAAAAAAGCTGTTTGCAGGATTTTTTGCAATGCACAGCCAGCACAACGCCTCAATGTGAAAGCCCTCAGGGCTTTCACATTGAGAATGCTGGGGCAGGTTTATTTCAGGCGTTTTTACAGCGCTATTTTTAGCGCTAAAACACCTGAAAAACGTCTCAGTGTGAAAGGGGCCTTAGGCATGTGATATTTGTTTCATTACGTATCGAAATATGGTTATTCTGAGATCCAGATGTATCCAAATCTCCAAATCACAATAGTAACAAATCAAGGAATCCAAAATACATTACAACGGAACTAAATAACGCAACAAAATAACAGATTCGAAAAATTCAAAAATGAATTTGAATTAGAAAAATTTGAAAAGGAATTTTAATTTATTCTTTTCTATTCTTATCATCATCCCTTTTTTTCACTTTTATACCTTACTGTATTTAGTGCAATATGTTACCATTTCAAATTCATTTGCAAATTTGAAAATATTTCATTTTTTTACCTTATTGTATTTATTGCAATATCTTTCCATTTCAGATTAATTTTCAAATTAGAAAATGAATTTGAATTCAAAAATAAAACATATTGCAGTAAATACAGTATGGTATTAAGATGATAATAATAATAGAAAATAATAGAATGGAAAAAAAAAATTGAATATTAGAATAGAACAAAATGAATATAGCCGTTTTCCGAAATTCGAATCAATTTGAAAATACATAAATTAACTGAAAAACCAATTCCAAAAACGAATCATTCTAAAATAACTAATATGACGAAACAAAACTAATGTTGAGCACATCTCTAGTAACTATGTAATTATTGGATTGTGGGGGGAAACCTGAACTTCTGGAGGAAACCCCCACAAACATGGGGAAGACCTACAAACACCACGCAGATAGTGCCCTGCTGGCATTGTAACCCAGGACCACATTGATATGAAGAAACACTGCTAACCACCCAACCCACAAACTTTTTTATCAACAGGTCTAAAAGGAAATCTAACCTTTAGACGTACACTAACAATGTACATTGGTGATGTTTTTGGGTGCTACAATCACATTTATTTCCTCCAGTTTTTAAACCCAATTCCTATATATTGTTTTACTTTATTTAAAATGTTTCCACATTCTTGACTCACCAGGTCCACCAGCTGTGGGTAGCAGATCTGCCCCTCCTCGTTACCCTGGGAGAGGGCAAATAACATCTCCAGTTTGGCGGGGTCCAGGGGCAGCTCATGGTTGTTCACCAGGGTGGTGAAGGTCTCTGCACATACGAATCCGGTGTTGTCTGGGTCGAGCTGTAGAGAGAAAGGGTTGATATCGTTATGCAGTATATGAGGATATTTATTGACCGTAACGAGATTTTCTGACTTCCTGGATAAGGTGCAATGTTTCAAGCAGGCTGAAAGGATTAAACTTTATCAGGTCGCTCCGGTCCTCCAAGGGCATAGAGCAGAGTGGGGGCCCTCGCTCAACTTCCAGACTAACTAGCAAATGGATCGGATCGTTTCCGGGTTTACCGATGGCTCCGGTAAACGATTGGAAAGCGACGGGAGGTGGCACCTCTCCCGCCGCCCCTAAAAATGATCCTGTTGCGATCCACCGCTGGAATCACTTTTAGCAGATGCTGAATCGTCACAGAAAAAAATTATACCAGGTTTGTGGCAGCTAGCTGCTGCCATAACCCTGCTATTAAGCATCAAAGTAATGACATTATATATATATACCGTATATACTCAAGTTTTTCAGCACATTTTTTTGTGCTGAAAATGCCCCCCTCTGCTTATACCCGAGTCTGTGTCCATCTTCACCTTTGTGCGCCTGATCCTGGCCAAACTTGGCACACATGTAGCCCCTCTACAAGTGTGCAAAGTCTGTTGTCTGGGGAACCTACGGCCGGGGAGCACCGATTTTTCAAAGCCGGGCACCCCTTCCATAGACTCCCATGTTAAACAGTCATTTCTCCGGTGAATTTGGGGACCCGGTACTGGCCGGCCCTAGGTCCCCCGGAACCCAATCTTGACACACATGTAGCCCCACTCTTCATCTACAAGTGTGCAAAGTTTGTTGTTCAGGGGACCTACGACCGGGGAGCACCGATTTTTCAAAGCCAGGCACCCCTTCCATAGACTCCCATGTTGAACGTCAGTCTAGTCATACAGCGCCGGAGATCAGGTAGGGGAGATTGGGCACAGTGAGGCATGGACACAGTGAGGCATGGACACAGTGACAGTGAGGCATGGGCACAGTGAGGCATGGACACAGTGACAGTGAGGCATGGGCACAGTGAGGCATGGACACAGTGACAGTGAGGCATGGGCACAGTGAGGCATGGACACAGTGACAGTGAGGCATGGGCACAGTGAGGCATGGACACAGTGACAGTGAGGCATGGGCACAGTGCGGCATTGACACAGTGACAGTGAGGCATGGGCACAGTGAGGCATGGACACAGTGACAGTGAGGCATGGGCACAGTGAGGCATGGACACAGTGACAGTGAGGCATGGGCACAGTGAGGCATGGACACAGTGACAGTGAGGCATGGGCACAGTGCGGCATGGACACATTGAGGCATGGACACAGTGACAGTGAGGCATGGGCACAGTGAGGCATGGGCACAGTGAGGCATGGACACAGTGAGGCATGGACACAGTGAGGCACAATGAGGCATGCACGTGGACACAGTTAGGCAAAGTGAGGCAAAGTGAGGCATGGACACAGTGAGGCAAAGTGAGGCATGCAGATGGACACCCTAGGCTTATACTCGAGTCAATAAGTTTTCCCATTTTTTGTGGTAAAATTAGGTGCCTCGGCTTATATTCGGGTCAGCTTATTTTCGAGTATATACGGTATATATATATATATATATGTATATATACTGTGGGCAGTCGGCAAGTGGTTAAAAAAAAATGGAACAGGGCAAAATATGTCGTCCAATGCCCTTTTTTTTTTTAGGCATTTGTGCTTACAAGGCCTCTGATACATTCAGGACATTGGCACCTGTAGACACAAATGTATCTTATAATACAAATAGCCCTCCTAAAATAATAATTTGACACAGAGAGGTTTAAAAGACATAATTTTTGCCTCCTGCCCGTTCCGCTAGACAGTCTGGGTGTACAAGGTAATATTTTTCATTCCAGTACTGATTTACGACTTAAAAAACAGAAGCCGTAAAAGTTCTGGCAGATACCTTTGAGTTATGACATTTAATTTACAGCGCAAATGGTTATATTTTTAATAAGACGGCGCTTTAGATTTAGGCTGACAAACCTTTAAAATACTACATTCATTTCCTGGTACGTTAACTCGCAACAAGGCAAGACATATATTTTAATTTGGGGGAATTGCAGCTTTTTTTTTTTTTACTTGGCTAAAATCTGGTGTTTTTTTCAACATCCACGGGTCGAAATATAACAATTTTCTAATGGTACAAAATGGCTAAAATTAAGAAAAATCAAGAACAGCTCTGAATGTGGGCCTTGTGACAATCCCTCTGGTCAAAGAAAACCTGCAAAAAAAAAACTGTAACCTCCTAAAAGTGTTACTAAACTCAGTAATATGAAAATAGTTCATCCGCGCATCCCCCCACAGTGCCCACAGCTTATAAATATTCTTTTTACATTAAAATATTGCCACTATATACCTCTTTGGATGATCTGTATACCACCGTCAGTGATAAACTGCACAGTTTCTCCATTGCTGAGAGTTCAGGTAGGAGGAGATTACCACTACAGCCTGTATACACGCCCACATGTGTGATGTCAATGTCATGTGACCTGACTAGCTCTGAGAACAAGTAAATGGTCTCTCCAGCATAAAAGACACAACTGAGCATGTGCAGGTTGGCTACACTGCCTGTGTTAGTTGGCCTTCTCAAATACAGGAGGGAAGGATCTGTCCATACAGGATAAAACAGTGAGTATAACAAGCATGCTATGCTGAATACATGCTATGCTGCATATACAGACTGATTTTACTGTTGTGGGTTTAGTAACACTTTAAACCCAAAAATTCAAATGTAGATGTAAAGCTGGCCATCTATGGTCATTCCCGTTTGAAAGGAGTCAATCTAATGATGGCTGATTGGCTGGCTGAACCAAAAGATAGCTTCCATCAAACATGGCACTATGTAGAGATGAGCAAACATCTGAAAACTTTTGAAAAATACGTGAATCTATTCAATTCTGAGTTTCCAAAGTGTAAGTGCCATTGAAGTCAATAGAAATCTAAAAAAGAATAATAGGACAGGGGGCGCAACCGTCTAAGTGTAGATTTTTTTTTTACAGAATGCGGGAAAAGAATAAAAACCAATATGCACTCACTTTATAAAAGACATGATAAGATACATCAACAATCCTGCGGACATCTGCAGAGTAAAGCCGTGTACACACGATCGGTTTTACCGATGAAAACAGTCCGATAGACTTTTCTCATCGGACAAACCGATCGTGTATGGGCCCCATCGGTCTTTTTTCCCATCGGTGAGAAAAAATAAAACATGTTTTAAATTTATCTGATAGGAAAAAAACTGATAGCAAATTCCGATCGTCTGTGTGGAACTCCATCGGGCAAAAAACCCACGCATGCTCAGAATCAAGTCGACGCATGCTCAGAAGCATTGAACTTCATTTTTCTCGGCTTGTCGGAGTGTTTTACGTCACGGCGTTTGGGACTGTCGGATTTTTGACTGATGGTGTGTGGGCAAGACTGATGGAAGTCCGATGGAAAAATCCATCTGTTTAAAATCCATAGGAAAACCGACCGTGTGTACAGGGCTTTAGTCAGGAAGGCCTGCTGGTAATGGCTTCGGAATGCCCCTTTCTCAAGCCTACTTGCCCTTATGAGTGACGTCATCCCGCTTTCACTCCCACATGTCTAACATCATCCAGCATCTGTTTCTGGCTCAGTGGTGCTTCCACACTGGTTCTGTCAGCTTTCACACACCCAGTGAACTCTGCATTGCTTGGCAAAGCTTCCCTAGCGAACTCTGCAATACTTCCAGGCATTACTCTGCAGTTTCCTGTCGTTATTCTGCCATTACCAGCCAGCTTCCCCGATCAACACACATATTCCCACAGGATTGTTGATGTGCCTTATCATGACTTTATCAAGTGAGCGCATGTTGCTTTTATCCCTTTATAGTAAATAGAAATCTACACTTAGATGGTGGCGCCCCCTGTCCTATTCTTTTTCAGTACATGAGCACTGAGGATTCATCCAATACTCTGAACCAGAGGAGCTTCAGCAATCTACAAGAGTGACTTTCTCATATTGGACTATCCATTTAGTGGACATATTCCAATTATCTATTAAACCCACTCTTAATCTCTTTTAGCCCACCCAGCTTTGCGTCATACTTTTTTCTACTATTATGATAGAAATCTAAAGCTGACTCCAAAAAGTGCATTACAGAGCAGCAAATGAAAAATTGTACAGAATGGTTTGGGAAGCTCCAGGCAGAGATGGCAACGTTTCAGGGGCTGTGCAGGACCCCTTCCTCAGGAATGTGATGGCAGGCATGTGGGTTATGAATATGTATCTGACCCAACTAATTCCTAAAGTCATTGTATAAAGGCATGGTTTGGGAGATGTCCAATATTTGGGTCACCTTTCCAGAGTGTTCTCTTTCCTCCTTGGCTTTGCCTACGCAGGATGTGTATTTAGAGTGTCTTTTCATTTGGGCCTTGCCTCAGCCTGGAGTGTGTGCTGTAGGCTAGACATGTGCGCCGCCAATAAATTTGTTTCGTATTAGACAAAAATTTTCGTTAGATTCGTTAACTTTTCGTAACAAGTACGAACATTCGTTATGATGAATTTAAAAAGCAAAAAATACCTTTCTCAATATGGCAGTCGTCGACTCATTATGCTCATTATTAGGGGCTCCCACCATCCCTGTGCTGTGCTGACTTCCTCCTGGGGCTGTACCCCTGCTGTGCTCATTATGAGGGGCTCCCACCATCCCTGTGCTGTGCTCATTATGAGGGGCTCCCTCCATCCCTGTGGTGTGCTGACTTTCTCCTGGGGCTGTACCCCTGCTGTGCTCATTATGAGGGGCTCCCACCATCCCTGTGCTGTGCTCATTATGAGGGGCTCCCTCCATCCCTGTGGTGTGCTGACTTTCTCCTGGGGCTGTACCCCTGCTGTGCTCATTATGAGGGGCTCCCAACATCCCTGTGCTGTGCTCATTATGAGGGGCTCCCTCCATCCCTGTGCTGTGCTCATTATGAGGGGCTCCCTCCATCCCTGTGCTGTGCTCATTATGAGGGGCTCCCTCCATCCCTGTGCTGTGCTCATTATGAGGGGCTCCCACCATCCCTGTCCTGTGCTCATTATGAGGGGCTCCCACCACCCCTGTGCTGTGTTGACTTCCTCCTGGGGCTGTACCTCTGCTGTGCTCATTATGAGGGGCTCCCATCATCCCTGTGCTGTGCTGACTTCCTCCTGGGGCTGTACCCCTGCTGTGCTCATTATGAGGGGCTCCCAACATCCCTGTGCTGTGCTCATTATGAGGGGCTCCCACCATCCCTGTGCTGTGCTCATTATGAGGGGCTCCCTCCATCCCTGTGCTGTGCTCATTATGAGGGGCTCCCTCCATCCCTGTGCTGTGCTCATTATGAGGGGCTCCCTCCATCCCTGTACTCTGCTCATTATGAGGGGCTCCCACCATCCCTGTCCTGTGCTCATTATGAGGGGCTCCCACCATCCCTGTGCTGTGCTGACTTCCTCCTGGGGCTGTACCTCTGCTGTGCTCATTAAGAGGGGCTCCCACCATCCCTGTGTTGTGCTCATTAAGAGGGGCTCCCACCATCCCTGTGCTGTGCTCATTATGAGGGGCTCCCACCATCCCTGTGCTGTGCTGACTTCCTGGGTTTTTAACTTTATCATAACGAATAATCGTAATTATTATGACAATAATAAAACGATATTACCGAACATTCTTATTTTTTCCAATTCTGAATCTCCCATCGACTACCAGGACCAGTCTGAGCCGTCTCTCCCACTCCCGTCTCTCCCACTCCCGAAAACGAAATTCCTCAACGAAATTTTGTATAAAATTCGTAAGAATAGAAATTCCTATTTCAGATGCTTCCGAATGTCAGAATTTTCGGAAATTCGTAGGAATTTTCGATTTGTACGAAACGAATCACACATGTCTACTGTAGGCCCAAAAACTTAAAGGAGTTGTAAAGGCAGAAGGTTTTTTATTTTAATACATTCTATGCATTAAGATTAAAACCTTCTGTGTATAGCAGCCTCCCCAGCACCCCCTAATTACTTACCTGAGCCCCCTCTCTCCAGCGATGTCCACGAGTGTGTTAGCCGTCTGGGACTCTCCTCCTGATTGGCTGAGACACATCAACGGCGCCATTGGCTCCCACGACTGTTCGCCAATCAGGGGAGAGAGGGGTGGGGCTCCGCGTCTGAATGAACACAGGGAGCTGTGACTCAGCTCGGCTGCCCCCATAGCAAGCTGATTGCTGTGGGGGCACTCGACAGGAGGGAGGGGCCAGGAGCAGCGAAGAGGGACCTGAGAAGAGGAGGATCCGTGCTGCTCTGTGCAAAACCAACTGCACAGAGGAGGTAAGTATAACATGTTTGTTATTTTATTTTTTAAATGAGACTTTACAATCACTTTAACTTGGGGCTGGAATGAATACTTGAAGAAATCTGGGCTGTAAATGAAATCTTACAAGTCAGGGGTCTCCAAACTTTCAAAACAAAGGGCCAGCTTACTGGGGGTTTCCCATCATTGGTGTCAGTGAGAGGAATGCCGCGTACACACAACCGTTTTTCCTGTCATGCAAAAAAATGAAGTTTTTCTTGAAGTGATTCCTTGTGATTCCTCTCAAGCCTGCCTTGCCTACACACGTTCAGGGACAAAAACGCTCGAGCAAAGCGCGGTGACGTACAACACGTACGATGGCACTATAAAGGGGAAGTTCCATTCGAATGGCGCCACCCTTTGGGCGGCTTTTGCTGATCCTCGTGTTAGTAAAAGTTTGGTGAGAGACGATTTGCGCTTTTCAGCCTCGTGCTCTTCAGTCCGTTACAGCGTGACGAATGTGCTATCTCCATTACGAACGCTAGTTTTACCAGAAGGAGCGCTCCCGTCTCATACTTCATTCTGAGCATGCACTTTTTTTCCCCTCAGAAAAGCATACACACGAGCGGTTTTCGCGATGAGAAAAAGAACGACGGGAAAAACGACGAGAAAAAATAGAGCAGGTTCTTGTTGAGAAAACTGCTATGGAGCCTACACACGACCCGTTTTCACGACCTATCGAAAAAATGGCAGTTTTCTCGTCATGAAAAACGGTCGTGTGTACGCGGCATAATAGTGCCTTGTATCAGTGAAAGAAATAGTGCCCAAGGGCGAAATAAAGGCAAGCAAAAGGCCACATCTGGCCCGTGAGCCCCAGTTTGGAGACTCCCATTGTAAATGAAGAATGTTGCAGAGGAGCTGGATAGAGGTGCCATCTAGTAAGAACATTGTAAGAAGGATTTACTGCCCACAGATCAAGGTATCTTTGACTGCTCTCAGAGGGGTCAAGAGACACATTGGGGGTTATTTACCAAAATAAAAATTACATAAAAAAGGGGGTTACCATCCGGGGCCCCGGAGACCTCTGGCCCTCTGGGGACCTCTGGGCCCCTTACAAAAAATTTTTTTTATAAAAATTTTATAAATAAATAAAATAAATTTAAAAAAGGGGGGGGGGGGGGGGGGGGTTGCCATCCGAAGGCCCTGGGGACCTCTGGGCCCCTTACAAAAAATAAATAAAAATAAATAAAATAAAAAATACATAAAAAAGGGGGGTTACCATCCAGGGGCCCTGGGGACCTCTGGGCCCCTTACAAAAAAAAGGGGGGTTGCCATCCGGGCCCCTGGGGACCTCCGAGCCCCTTACAGGTGTACTGCCTGTACCCCCCTGATAGCGGCCCTGCCTGGGATTGAGATGTTATCCCACCGAGCCACCTGGTGGACCACATTAGCCACCCAGGGGTAAGGGGGTGCAACACTAATTTCCTACAACTAAAACCTGTAGGCAAACAATCTTTAGTGTCCCTTACAATGTCCCTCTTGAATCTGATCTTAGATTTTTTAACCATATTTTATTGGTCCTAACCTGGCTTAGAAAATTTTGACAATGTTTAAATAAGGTTTTATGAAATCCGTGCATAATAGGAAAAAAATGGTATGGAGAAAGTCCCCCAGTTTCTCTCCACCACCCATAAGCAATAGTCTACCATGCCTAATATTAAATGCAGCAGTAATAATAGTGCAGAACGTCAGTGCTATATAAATACAGCTAAGAACAATACGGCTGTAGTTACGCCCTCACATTTTCTATAGTTTGCCTACCACGTCTTTCCCAAAGGTCTTCCGTCCTTTTTTGTTCCATTATTTCACCTAACAGCTCTGCACTTTGTTTTCATTCAGAATCCAACAGACAGAATCCTTTCTTGAGTCCCGCTATACCCACTTCTTGTGCCCTATTGAAACTCAGAGTTCAGATGATTATCCACCCACTCATTCCACCTTCATCTTTTGCTGTGAAAGGATCTTGTATTCACATTAAGTCTATAAAGCTGCTTCCCCTCTATACAATCCACTCCTACATGTACATTCAGCTGAAACACTCTGTAATACTTCCTGTGCATTGTCACTCTGCCCACTCTGCCCACTCTGCCCACTACTTTAGGTGACCTTTTAATAATGTCATTGGATACACACACACAGTCGCAGAGTCAGATCCTCTGTCACAAGGTTGAAACTACAGCTATTGCAGACAATGCAATTGCTCTGGGGCCCCCGGAGGTAGGCAGGTTCAGTGTGTATTCCCCACTGTAGGTGGCGCTTGACCGACACGGAAATGCAGAAGGGGAAGGAAATTGTCAAGACCTTGGTTCCTTCATGACTTCCTGTGGTCACAACGAGACAGCTGTCCGATTGGACACCAAGTGACTTTGGTGGCCATCTTGGGTCAGGCACTGTCTATTTAAGACTCCGGCTCCCATGTTTATGTGAGTGGCTAGTGTAGGGACCGGTTCCCTGCCTGGCAGGGACAGTGCATAGAGATAGGGAAAGGTTCCGCAGGAGGAGGGTCAGTGCAGGGACTACGTCTACCTCGCTTTAGGAAGCCTCCCCCTTGGGTGTGGACCGGCCATGCCACATTGCGCTCCTCATTGCACATGCCTACCCACCAGGGCTAACTGTACTGTGCTGAACCTGTCTACAATATATTTCTGTTGCCTATTATGGACTCTGTGTGTCACACCATGCTGCACCTTGCTCACACAGAGGTATAGGGGTTTCAGCACTGTCTGGCTTCATGGTGAATAACACCGGTAGTAAGAGTTTTTTTGGACAGATACATTTAGATTAAACAGTGTATATATATATATATGTAACCACTCTGCCTTCTCCCTTGTCCATTTAAATTTATAGTTGCTAGGCTGTAATCAGCTAGATAGTCAATCTTTCTTGGGTCTCTCTTAGGCCCCTTTCACACTGGGGCGTTTTTTGGGCGTTTTTCAGGCACTTTGGCGTTAAAAAAATCACATGTAAAGTGCCTGAAAGAAGTCTCATCTGCAATCCCAATGTGAAAGCCTGAGTGCTTTTAGAGCCCTTTCACACTGCCAGCGCCCGAAAAAATGCTGGTAAAGCTCCGCTAAGACCCCTTTCACACTGCTTGCAGGACTTTTTTGACGCCCTGCCAGCGCAGCGCCTCAGTGTGAAAGCACTCGGGCTTTCACATTGGGATTGCAGATGCAGCTTCTTTCAGGCGTCTTACAGGCGCTTTTTTTAACGCTAAGACCCCTTTCACACTGGGGCGTTTTTCAGGTGCTTTAGTGTGAAAGCATTGGGATTGCAGATGCAGCTTCTTTCAGGCGCATTACAGGCTGAAAAACACCCCAGTGTGAAAGGAGTCTTAGGCCCCTTTTACCCCGAGGCGCTTTACAGGCGCTATTGCGCTAAAAATAGCTCCTGCAATGCGCCCCAAAAAAGCCGCTCCATTGTATCCAGTGTCAAAGCCCGAGGGCTTTCACACTGGAGCGTTGCGCTTGCAGGAAGGTAAAAAAACTCCTGCAAGCCGCATCTTTGAGGCGCGATTGGAGCGGTAAAAATACCGCTCCTATAGCGCCCCTGCCCATTGAAATCTATGGGGTAGCGCCTCCAAAACGCCCGCAAAACGCAGCAAAGAGGCGTTATTGCGGGCGTTTTTAACCCTTTTTCGGCCGCTAGCGGGGGTTAAAATCACCCCGCTTGCTCCCGCATATCGCGTAAAAAACGACAGTAAAAATAGCGCCGCTATATCGCCAGCGCATCCAGCGCTTCAGTGTGAAAGTAGCCTTATGCCCCATACACTCGATCGTTTTTCTTACCATTTTTTTTCTTGTTGTTTTTCACGTCGTTTTTTTTCATGTTTCCTCTCAAGCCTGTCTTGCGTACACACGATCATTTTAAAAAACGATCAAGCAAAGCGCAGTGACGTACAACACGTACGACGGCACTATAAAGGGGAAGTTCCGCTCGAATGGCGCCACCCTTCATGTTAGTAAAGTTTGTTGAGCAACGATTCGCGCTTTTCAGCCTCGTGCTTTTCAGTCCGTTACAGCGTGACGAGTGTGCTCCATTACGAACACTAGTTTTACCAGAACGAGCGCTCCCGTCTCATACTTGATTCTGAGCATGCGCGTTTTTTTCCACGTCGTTAAAGCATACAAACTATCGTTTTTCACGTCGTTAAAAAAAACGACATGAAAAACGACGTGAAAAAAGAGAGCATGTTCGAATTTTTTAATGGCCGTTTTTCACGTCGTTAAAAATGCTCTGGAGCACACACACGATCATTTTTAATGGCCATTTTTAAAAATGGCATTTTTAACGGCATGAAAAACGATCGTGTGTATGGGGCATAAGGCTCTGATTATTGCTTGCTTCTGCCTGCTGCTGGTGTCCCTGACATGAGTTATTTGTTTCCTTACAAATTGAAATTCGGATTCAATTTTTGTTGTTCGTAGAATCAGATCCGAATGTGTCCGAATTTCTGAATCACAATAGTAACGAATTTCAAATAATCCGAAATTAATTACACCAAAATGAAAGAACATAACAAAATAATTAATTATCCTAATTTGAAAATTATGTTGAATTTGAAAATTAATTTGAATTTTAAATGGAAACATATTGCAATAAATACAGTAAGGTATAAAAATGAAATAAGATGATGATTTCTACTTAGACTGCATTATAGATAATAATAGAAAAAAATAGAATAGAATAGAATAGGAAGAAATAGAATAGAACTGAAAGAAATAGAATAGAATAAAATAGAACAGAATAAAATAGAAAATAATAGAAAACAGAACACAATGGAAAATATAGAAAAAAAAAAAAATAGAACAAATAAATCCGTCTTATGAAATTCAAATTGATTTGAAAATAACAAATATGTCCCCTTATGCTCCCTTATTACCAATCGTACGTAACCCGATGTTTTTACCAGGATTCCATGAACCCCTCCAATTCAAATGGTGGACTTCGAAAAATATTTATAAAATTTACGATCTAATAACTCCCTCTGGAGTATTAAGTCTTTCATCTATGAAACAAACTCACAAATTACCCCATCAAGAACTTCCCAGATACTTTCTAATAAAACAATTTATATCTCAAACTATAAGATCTATAAAACCCTCACTCTCTTTGAACATCTTTCTGAACATGATCCTACTGCTAAAGGTCTCCTCTCAATGATTTATTCATCTATACCTGATAAAAACAAAACCTCATTCATATAAAACAAAATGGGAAAATGATCTTGGAACAACTATAACAGAAGAAGAATGGAAACAAATATGGTATCCTACTTCCCACTCTTCTATTAATACTGCCGCAATAGAATCCAATTACAAATGACTCATGAGATGGTATTTGGTTCCCAAACGTTTAGCCAAGTTTAAACCGACTAGCTCAAATAAATGCTTTATGCCTTGTACACACGATGGGAATTTCCGATGAAAAAAGTCAGACGGGGTCTGTCTGAGTTTTTTCATCGGAAATTCCGACCGTGTGTGGGCCCCATCTGAGAAATTCCGATGAATTTCAACGGAATTTTAAAATAGAACCTGTTCTCTTTTTTTCCGATGAAATTCCGTCGGAATTCCGATGGGAGTTTGGTCGGAAAAAGGTCCGATCGTGTGTACGGGGCATTAGAGGTTGTTTGGATATTAGAAACTTTTTTTTTTAAACAATACATTTTTTATTTTGTTAAGTAAGAACATTACAAATAAAATTTCAGCATATAATACTCAACATTTGTAGTAACATAAATCTATAAAAAATATATATTATAGAATTGTTCAGACCTCGATGCCCTAGACCAGCCTACCCCTAATGGGTTCATACTGTAGGCCTGGGAGGTCACCAAGTAAAGCCTCGTACACACGGCCGAGAATCTCGTCAGGAAAAAACACGTCGTTTTTCCTGATGAGATTCTTGACAAGAATCTTGTCCCGGCCGAGTGTACACACGCTTGATTCAAAAGAACCGTTGTTCTTTTGAATGGAACGAACGCGGTGACGTCATCGACTACGACGAGCGTGCGCTCGTCGCATTCGATGCCGCCGCCGCCATCTTGCTACACCCTACCTATGCCTAGGAAGCTACCGCGCATGCGTCAAAGTAATTTCGAGCATGCCCGGGTTTCCACGACGACAGGTAAGCGTACACACTCTCGGGTTTCTCGTCGGGAAACAGGCCGATGAGAATCTCGACAAGAAAATAGAGAGTGGGTTCTCTATTTTTCTCGTTGAGATTCTGGCCAGTTTTCTTGATGAGAAACCTTAAAGCCTCGTACACACGGCCGGTTTTCTCGGCAAGAAAGCTCTCCCGGCAGTTTTCTTGTTGTTTCTTGATGAGAAAACCGGCCGTGTGTACGAGGCTTCAGTCTATGGTTCAGCCCTTTCTAACTAAAATAGGTAAGGAATAATGGGAAGGGGTAAACAGAAAAGAAGGATAACCAGTAATAATGCACTACACCGTCATATTGCTAAACTGATTGACCATAGTATTTCAGACTGCGTGATAAAGTTAAAATGTACATTCTTTTAAGTTATTGGAGGCTCTGGGAAGGGATAACCAGTTTTTCCATTTTTTTTAGATATATGGAGGGAATGTCCTAAATTAAAACAATTTTGGTCTGAGATATATATATATATATATATATATATATATATATATATAATGATTTTTTCTTATTCAAAATTTTGCTTTCCAAAAACCCTCTAGAAGCCTCATTAAATCTCAAGCCTCGTACACACGACTGGTTTTCTCGTCAAGAAACATCAAGAAAACTGTTGGGAGAGCTTTCTTGCCGAGAAAACCGTTGGTGTGTATGGTTTCTCGTTGAGAAAACTGCTGGGAATCTCGACGAGAAAAATAGAGAACCTGCTCTCTATTTTCTCGTCAGGATTCTCGTTTTTTCTCGTCGGGACTCTCGTCGGCCTGTTTCCCGACAAGAAAACCGCTCGTGTGTAGGCTTTTCTGAATCTTAAAAAAATGCACACGCTCTGAATCAAGTATGAGACGGGAGCGCTCCTTCTGGTAAAACTAGCGTTCGTAATGGAGATAGCACATTCGTCACGCTGTAATGAACTGAAAGCACGAAGACTGAAAAGCACGAAGACTGAAAAGCGCGAATCGTCTCTCATCAAACTTTTACTAACACGCAGTAACACGAGATCAGCAAAAGCAGCCCAAGGGGTGGCGCCATGAGAATGGAACTTCCCCTTTATACTGCCGTTGTACGTGTTGTACGTCACCGCGCTTTACAACAACGAGATTTTGGATTGACAGTGTGTATGCAAGGAAAGCTTGACAAGAATCTCGTCGAGAAAACCAACGTTTTTTTTGCGACGGGATTCTTGGCCGTGTGTACGAGGCTTGAAACCAAAAAACTTTACCAATACCCAGTTCCGTCTTTTCACATTTTTATTCACTGCTGCTAAAAAAACATTGGCAAAAAAAAAAAGCATGGTGGTCTTCTACTCCAAATTCCACTTTGGTCAGGAACAAAATTTATTGGTTTATGTCCAATGAAAAACTTGCTGCTATTGTTTGTGATAATATAGACAAATTTGAGAAAACATGGTCCCCATGGATTACATCTTACTTACCACATCATTTTGATAGATCCCTTCTACATTTGTGATATATTCTTAAAAACTCTTGTACATTTGTTTTTCCCCCCTATTCTCGATTATTATTCTCTTTCTTAACTATTAATATATTTATATGTATTTTAATATACACATTTGTATGTACATGATTTGTACTGCTCTTCTTTCTTGAAAATAATAAAAATATTTATCAAAAATGAAAATAACAAATATACGAAACTAATCCAAACATACGAAACAAATTGCGAAAATATGAATAATTTTAACATAACGAATATGATGGGACAAAATTGTTACCTAAGACACCTTTCACACTGAGGCGTATTTCAGGCGTTTTAGCGCTAAAAATAGCGCATAAAAAACGCCTGAAATACTCCTGCCCCAGCATTCACAATGTGAAAGCCCGAGGGCTTTCACACTGAGGCGATGCGCTGGCGGGAGAAAAAAAAATCTCCTGCAAGCCGCATCTTTGGAGCGGTAAAGGAGCGGTGTGTATACTGCTCTTTTACCGCTCCTTCCCATTGAAATCAATGGGACACCGGCTGTAGCCGCGGTTTGCGGGCAGTATTAACCCTTTTTCGGGCGCTAGCGGGGGTTAAAACCACACCACTAGCGGCCGAATATCGCGATAAATACGACGGTATAGCGGCGCTAAAAATAGCGCCGCTAAACCGCCACCACACATGCCCGTCCCAGTGTGAAAGGGGCCTTAAAGCGGAGTTCCAACTGTATACAATTTTTTTTTTATATATAACTCATGTTTTTATGATCTATCGCGTTCGATTACCGATTTGCAATCAAAAGATATCTTTTATTATTGTCTCCTGGCATTTTCCATCTTGCTTGTGGGCATGCGAAGCCCACAAGCACCATCTTCCCGGGATACGGTGCTGCTTAGCGACCAGCATGCACCGCCCGTTCTCGCGCATGCGCAGTGTGTTTGGCTTGCACAACGGGTGGCTTAATCGGAAGTGCCCGCCCCTGTTGTGATGGCAACTGCTGTGATCGTGTCACTTCCGGTTTCGGAATATCATGACCACGAGCGGCTGCCATCCACACTGACTCCTGGGATTTATGACACAAAGCTCCCAGGAGACAGTGCACCGCCGGATATGACGGACATAACTGGAGGTGACAGAAGCCGGAAAGTAGATGGAAAACAGCAGTACCTGGGTAAGGAGACAAAAAAAATTAAAAATGATAATTTACATTGCTTTATCTATATGGTATAATAATCATTTTCAGAAAAAGTGGGTGGAACTCCGCTTTAACAAACTAATTTGAAACTAAACGAAACAGGTTTTTCTATCGTGCACGTCTTTACTCCCAACAGTGACATATGTTGGTGGTGATAATGGTCTAAAGGCCTGTACACACGATCGGATTTTCCGACGGGAATTGTGTGATGACAGGCTGTTGTCGACCGTTTGTACGCTCCATCGGACAATTGTTGTCGGATTTTCTGCCAACAAATGTTGGATAGCATGCTTTAAAATTTTCCGACAACAAATGTGTCTTGTCGAAATATCCGATCGTGTGTACACAAGTCCGTCGGACAAAACTCCAAACTACAAACTCGCATGCTCAGAAGCAGGGATGAGCCGAACACCCCCCTGTTCGGTTCGCACCAGAACCTGCGAACAGACAGAATGTTCGCGTGAACTTTAGAACCCTATTAAATACAATGGACTCGAACGTTCGAAATCTAAAGTGCCAATTATAAAGGCTTATATGCAAGTTATTGTCCTAAAAAGTGTTTGGGGACCCGGGTCCTGCCCCAGGGGACATGTATCAATGCAAAAAAAAGTTTAAAAAATTGAAGTTTTTACGGGAGCAGTGATTTTAATAATGCTTAAAATTAAAAAATAAAAGTGACATTTTCCTTTAAATTTCGTACCTGGGGGGTGTGTATGATATGCATGTAAAGTCACGCTTGTTTCCCGTGCTTAGAACTGTCCCTGCAAAAAATTTTATTTCTGAAGGAAAAAAAGTCATTTAAAACTCACTCGTGGCTATTAATGAATTGTCGGCTCCCGGCAATACATAGAAAAGTCATTGATTTAAAAAAAAAAAAACGTGGGGGTTCCCCAGAATTCAATTACCAGGCCCTTCAGGTCAGGTCTGGAATGGATATTAAGGGGAACCCCGCCGCAATAAATGCGTGCGGTTCCCCCCCAAATATCCATACCAGACCCTTCAGATCTGGCATGGATTTTAAGGGGAACTCAACCCCAAATTTAAAAAAAATGGCGTGGAGTCCCCCCAAAAATCCATACCAGACCCGTCCCTTCTAAAGTTCCCCATCAGGTCTGCTCAGGCCAATGACGTAGGCGGGGTCTGACATACGAGGGGGCGGACCTGATGGGGAACTTCCTCCACTGTGTAATAAATGAATAGACCCGCCCCTTCTCATGTTCCGCATCTGGTCCGCTTAGCCTTACACCTAAGTCATTGGCTGAGCGGACCTGATGGAGAACTTTAGAAGGAGCGGGTCTATACATGTAATAGACTGCGGAGGAAGTTCCCCATCAGGTCCGCTCAGGCTCAGCCAATGACGGACAGCGCTGGACATCGGATCGCCGCGGGACACTGGATTTTATCGCTGGAAGGTTGTTTTTTTTTAATAAAGGACTTTTCCAAGGTGTTTGTGTGTTTTGTTTTTTTTTTTTACACTTTCTTCGTGAAATGGTAGGGGTACAATGCACCCCTTATCAATTCACATAGGGGGGCGGGATCTGGGGGTCCCCTTTGTTAAAGGGGTCTTCCAGATTCCGATAAGCTCCCCGTCCACAGACCTAACAACCACCGGGCAAGGGTTGTGGGGATGAGGCCCTTGTCCCCATCAACATGGGGACATCCTCCCCATGTTGAGGGCATGTGGCCTGGTACGGTTCAGGAGGGGGGGCGCTCTCTCCTCCCCCTCTCTTTTCTGCGGCCTGCCAGGTTGCGTGCTCGGATAAGGGTCTGGTATGTATTTTTGGGGGGACTCCACGCCATTTTTTTTTTATTTGGGGTGGGGTTCCCCTTAAAATCCATGCCAGACCTGAAGGGCCTGGTATGGATATTTGGGGGGAACCGCACGCGTATTTTTTTAAAATTTGCGGCGTGGTTCCCCTTAATATCTATACCAGACCTGAAGGGCCTGGTAATTGAAGTTGGGGGGACCCCCACGCTTTTTTTTTTTTATCAATGACTTTTCTATGTATTGCCGGGAGCCGACAATTCATTAATAGCCGCGAGTGAGTTTTAAATGACTTTTTTTTTCCTTCAGAAATGCCATTTTGTGCAGGGACAGTTCTAAGCACGGGAAACATGCGCTACTTTACATGCATATCATACACACCCCCCAGGTACGAAATTTAAAGGAATATTTCACTTTTATTGTTTCACTTTAAGCATTATTAAAATCACTGCTCCCGAAAAAACAGCCGTTTTTAAAACTTTTTTTTGCATTGATACATGTCCCCTGGGGCAGGACCCGGGTCCCCAAACACTTTTTATGACAATAACTTGCATATAAGTCTTTATAATTAGCACTTTAGATTTCTCCCATAGACTTTTTGAATTTACCGCGAACACCCCAAATTGTTCGCTGTTCGGCGAACAGGCGAACAGGCAATGTTCGAGTCGAACATGAGTTCGACTCAAACTCGAAGCTCATCCCTACTCAGAAGCAATGCTCACCATAACACAACTGTAATTGAGAGAGATGGGACTCTGAGGACGGACTTTAGAGGTACCAGAAAAGGAATCACTGTAATTAGAAAAAATATTTAATTTTAATAAACATAATTGTAAAATTTAACAATAAACATAACACAACATTAGCAGAAGTTGCCCAAAGGGTGGCGCTAAAGAGCTAAAAAACGTGTTTGTTGGCCAACAATTCTTTGCCGTTTGTATGCAAGACATGTTCAAAGTCCTACGCTTTGTCCGATGAAAATCCTATCGTGTGTATGAGGCTTAAGAGAAGAATTCTTCTCATTTTGGAGAGATTTCATCGCACTTTCTGTTAATCTCCGGGACAGAAATTGAAAGGAAATTTCCACAACGGGACGCAGACAGCAAAAAACAACGGGTTCCCTACTTTATTCAAAACGTTTTTTTTGTTTGTTTTTTTGTTTATTTCTTCATGGCTTATTGTCCATTTTTTTTTCTTTTCTTTTTTTTAGAACAGTGTGCACAATGGGTTTTGTTTACCAGTGCATAGAGCTCATTCACCCGCCTTCCAATTTGCCAATTGCTATAGACCGTTTTCATGGTATTTTGTTGAAATACGCCACATTTGTAAAGAGATCTACATGAACTTTTGAGGACAAAAAGGTTCATTTGGTTAGCACAGTGGCAAACATATTTTTCTGCAATCAAATCGTCTTTTTTTGAAGTTACCTGATGAAGGGACCCCTGGAGGTTCCGAAACGTTGCATTTTTCTGTATGACATGCTGAGTAAACTTCAATATATGTGATTGCAGAAGATTGAGGTGTGCTGCCAACATATTCTTACCCTAATTGCTGTGGCGCCATCCACCAGTTGCTCCAGCAACCCAAATTTGAGGGTGAATGCCAGCTCAGTGTGGAGATATTTTTATGACTTTTTTCATAAAAACACTGCAGAATCGTCCAGTACATTACTAGCCTTTTGATCCTCTAGAAATATTGCATACCATGGTTGGTGAACCAAGTACAGTCGCAGGATGCCTAGTTGGAGTACAAATCGCTGTATGACTCTTTATAAATAGAACTCTCTGGAAATTCTTTTAGCAATCAGTATCATTAAAAAAAAAAAAAACTATCAGGTTCCTATCCCTCTTTTTGCATCCCAAATCAGGGCCATAGACTTTGCTGATGAGGGCTAACAAGTCTCAAGCACCTGGAATACATCTTTATGTAATTGTAGGCTAAGTTGGTGCTATTAACCAGTGTTATTTACCATCGGGGATTGAAATAATGATTTGCATGGATCCGAAATATAAGTTATTTTTTAACTTTTCAACCTTTTTCTCCTCACTTTCTACTTACTGTAAAAAAAATAAAAACTCAAGTCACAACTTGGATCAGGGTTTCTCCACTAGCGTTCGTCCAGAGGTTGCTCGGGGTTCCTTTAGCAATAAGCAATTTCTGCCTCTCAGATAAGTTCTCACTGACACTATTGATTTTTTTAGCTATCTGTAAGCAGGGACGTATCTGCCGCGAGTCAAACAAGGCTTTTGCCTTGAGCGGCATTCTTTAGGAGGGCGGCAGAGCCTCCCCCCAGGAGACCGTGCTATAGCCGAATGACTGCTACAGCGTCCTTTGGACACAGCTGATCACAGATTGTGGTAAAGAGCCAATCACAGCAACACTTTACCACGTGATCAGCTGTGTCCAATCACACATTTGCAGCTTATTGGCATTTCTTTCTTCAGGGCTGTCACAGGGGACATGTGCACTGATCATCAGGACACTGATTATCAGTGTCCTAATGATCAGCGTAGCCCCAACAGTGCCCATCAGTGCTGCCAATTAGTACCAGTCGGTGCTGCCTATCAGTGCCTATTAGTGCTAAGCAGTGCTGCCTATCAGTGCCAATCAGTGCTGCCTATCAGTGGTGCCCATCACTGCTGCCTATCAGTGCCAATCAGTGCTGCCTATCAGTGCCAATCAGTGCTGCCAATCAGTGCCTCCTCATCAATGCCGCCAATCAGTGGCGCCTATCAGTGCTGCCTATTAGTCCCCATCAGTGCCACATATCAATACAGCTTCATCAGTGCCCACCAGTGCTGCCTCTTCCTCTAACCTGCTGACCCCATCCTATGTCCCGCTGACCCCATCCTCTGCTCCATTGACCACATATGTGGCACCTCGACCAATCATGTCTCAGGGTCTGATGAGGAAGCCACAGCTGTTCACTGTGAATGGCTACAGCTTCCTCTTCAGACCCTGAGACAAGAACAGTATACTGCGGCCGGGGTGGGACATATTTAGATGGATGCTGCTGTCCAAAGGTGACCCCTTGTTCCTTCATCCAGAGTGGGGGCACTGTAAGGCTATCTGCACACTGGTTTATTGAAATCACTGTTTCTTCTGACAGGAAAAAATCAGCGTTAAAAACTCACCTAAAGAGCCAGAGGCTCTAATTGGCTTCAAAAAGGGTGGGCTCTTTTAGGGTGGTCGAATTATTATTCGCTATTGTCTTCCAGTTTCTCCTCCTTCCAAACCTGGCCAATCAGGAAGCGGATTCCTAAGACCCGGAGAAGTGACAGCCAGGACAAGGAGGAGACGAAGGAGGGATGCCGGCGCCGCAGCCGTGACCTGCATGGGGTAAGTGCAGGGCTGATGGGTGGCCTGGTGAGCCAGAGGGTGAGCAAGCAGGCGATGGGGGGGGGGGGTTGGGAGGTGTGGGTATGTTGTGCGGTGGTGGGCTTGAGCGACGGGGGGGGGGGGGGTGAGGGTTAGAGTGGGCTGGCAGGCTGGCGGGCTAGAGCGTCGGGGGGGGGGGACGTCTGTGGTTAGGTCTGTCCGCCACTCACCCTCTGACCGATGGAGCACCAGCCGTCACTGGTCAAAATGTTCCAAATGTTATTTAATTGTTCTCAGTGTGTTCAATTTTTAAAACTCTGAGGGTTTAAGGCTTGGTTCACACAGGTGCAACTCTAAATTTGCACAATTTCCAGTGCGACTTGAATGTGACTTATAACACTCTATGGCACTCAAGTCGCAGGAAAGTTGGATCAAAGTAGTAAAGGAAACTTTTTTTAAAGACGCTGTGACTTTAGTCGCATAGATTGAAACGGGTGCCATTGAAACAAATGGGTTTTGACTTGTCATGTGACTTTACAGTATGTGTCAAAAGTCACATGACAAGTCGCACTAATGTGAACCGAGCCTAACTCCTTTAATTTTGTTACATTACCTGACTGTTTTGCTTTTGGGCCTTCATCTTTGGTGTACTATATTACTGTACTTTGTATCTTATATGTTACTTGCTGCTATTTTTGTATCTTGTGCGCCAATGCTACTATACATACATATGATACTTTGTATGTGTTTATTACAGGGCTTCACACATTTGCTTTGAATCTAGGAGCCAGCTAAAAAAGTTAGGAGACAGGTTTTTTTAAACTAACAAATCTTAAGCCTCGTACACACGGCCGAGATTCTCGTCGAAAAAAACATGTAGTTTTTTTCGACGAGATTCTTGGACAAGAAACTTGTCCCGGCCGAGTGTACAGACGCTCGATTCAAAGAACCCGCGGTTCTTTGAATGGAGCGTACGCGGTGACGTCATCGACTACGACGAGCATGCGCTCGTCACATTCGATGCCGTCGCCGCCATCTTGGTATACCCTACCTATGCCTAGGAAGCTACCGCGCATGCGTCAAATTCATTTCGAACATGCGCGGGCTTCCGGGAGGACAGGTAAGTGTACACACACTCACTTTTCTCGTCGAGAAACATGCCGACGAGAATCTCGACGAGAAAATAGAGAGCAGGTTCTCTATTTTCTCGTCGAGATTACTTGTCGGTTTTCTTGACGAGAAACCATACACACGAACAAATTTCTCGGCAAGACATCTCTGCCAGCAAGTTTCTTGCTGGTTCTTGCCGAGAAACTCGGTCGTGTGTACGAGGCCTTACAGGTGGAACATGTAACAGCTTCCCGAAGGTGAGATGTTTTTTTTTTTTTTTTTTTACACACATGTTTAAAAAAAATTTTTTAGGCCTAAAGATTACATAAAACCCCCAATTATTACATATTTTCTGAAAGCAGACACCCTAGAGAATAAAATAGTGGTAGTTCAATTTTTTTATGTTGCAGGATATTACCACAAAAAAACAAACAATTTCAGTAAAAACACATTAAAAGCTATTTTAGGGGGTGCAAAAAACGCAATAAATTACCATTTTTTTGGGGTAAAATATAAAAGTTGAGGTTGCACCGAGTAAATAGATACCCAACATGTCAAACCTTAAATTTGCGTGTGCCTATGAAATGGCAACAAATTTTAGTACCTTATATTTTCTATAGGCGACACTTTAAAAGCCCCCTATAAGTCATCAGTTTAGCGTTATGAAGGAAGTCTGATGCTAGAAATATTGCACTCATTCCGGCTGTGCGCGGCGATATGTAATATGTGTATCGCAATCGCTGTTTTCAGGTGTAGGCACCCCGCCATATGCGTTTACATTTGTACGTGCGTATATGTGAGGGTAGGGGGCCTCCATTTTTTTTTTGGGGGGGGGTGATGTGCTGGGGTGCAACTTTAATTTTTTTAACTAAACAAAGAAAAAAATTTTCTTTACGTTCTTTTCCCCACCACATAGGAGACAAAAAGTCCCCTATGTAAAGATTTTTTGATGACAGGTTCTCTTTAATCAGGCATGCAGGGTCTAAAAGACCCCCAATGTCCCCCTGTGCTCCACTGAATATAATGCTATTCACTACATTACATTCTACAATGGGGACCTGGAAGTAATGTCACATGCCACTTCTGGGTCAGCAACAAGAAGGGGAGGAGAGCGTGTGTCTGCTCTCCTCCCTCCCCTCTTCCCGGCGGCAATGGTTAAGCCAGTCCTGCATATCAAGCCCGCAGATGGGCAAGCGGAGCCCGGGATACATAGTGGGAGAGGCGCACCGTGTAGGGTGACCACGTGTCCCGGATTTCCCGGGACGGTCCCACATTTTGCAGGTCTGTCCCAGGCACCTTCATTCCGGGACAATACTGTGTCCCGGAATGAAACTGACACAGCGAGCAGTCCGGAATGCAGGGAACAGGGGCGGACTGAGCCGCCAATCTAATGCCCTGAGAATAGGCCAGCGCAGCTTACAAAAACCAAACCGTAGTGTTGGAGCTGGTTCCACCTCCACCTGAGACTCTACTGGCCACTGGTTGCTAGAGCTGCCTGGCATCTAGCAACCAGTGATATCACAGCCGCGACTCCCTGCCCAGCATTCAAATCGGAGGAGGATTTATCTTCCTCCTCCTCCATGCTTAGTGCTCTCCACCACAGTCCACCCACCACCTCTATCTTCTCCGGACCACCAGCATGCTCTAAAAGAAAGAAAGGAACTCATGTGTAAGATGAGGCCGAGCGCAGGCCAAATTGATACAATATGAGCTGACAGTGTCATCATGAGGGAGCCGGGCACAGTCACTGCAGGAGAGATTCATGCTGGGACTTGTAGTCCTTCACTTTGGGGGGATATGACCCCCCAAAGTGAAGGACGACAGGTCCTAGCATGGACCTCTCAGAGCTGAGGATGTGACACCCCCCTTGCCCCCCCTCAACTAATTAAGGACTACAAGTCCCAGGATGAACCCCTGAGATCTAAGGGGTTACATTCTTAGATCTTAGGGGTTCATGTTGGGACTTGAAGTCCTTCAATTTTGGAGGGAGTCACATCCTTAGATCTAAGGAGTTCATGCTGGGACTTGTAGTCTTTCACTTTTGGGGGATGTTACCAGTGGCAGCCCGTCCATAGAGGGCGCACAGGTGCCGCCTCCCCTATCCATGCGTCTGCCCCCCTGATCTACATATCAGAGCGCCTGGACCATGGACTTCAATGTGGGGTGGGTGGTTTTTTTAAGCACCTGATTAGAGCCAGAGGCTCTAATAGGCTTCAAAAAAGGGTGGCCTCGGAGCGCAGAGCATTGTGCTCCGATCCCACCCTGTTGTGTGACCAAAGAAAATTCATTTTTGCTATTTTCACACTAAAGTTTCTCCCCACCAATCAGGAGGCAGGTCGTGAAACCTGTTTCCTGATTGGCCAAAGCGTCAGGGGATCCTTTTGGATGCCTAGCGCTTTGGCGGAAGAGGAGACACAAGCTTGACACAAGACACAAGCTTGAGGAGCGGGCAACGGAGCCCCCGCTGCAAACACTCCAGGAGAGGAAAAGAGGACACCACAGCCCTTCACACGAGCGGGTAAGTGCCGGACCGCCCGTGGGGGGAGTGCTGTCAGTGCTGCACTGCCGGAGGGGGGTTTGTTTGCTGCCCCCCCAAAAGAAGAACCCACCAGCCACCACTGGATGTTACCCCCACCCCCCAAGTGAAGGACTACAGGTCCCAGCATGAGCCCCTCAGAGCTGAGAAAATGGGACACGCTCCCCCCCTTCCCCCAACTAGTGAAGGACTACAGGTTCCAGCATGAACCCATGAAATCTAAGGATGTGACCCCTCAAAAGTGAAGGACTGCAGGTCCCAGCATGAGCCCCTCAGAGCTAAGGATATGACACCCCCCAGGTCCCCCCCTAAGGGTCAACTAGTGAAGGACTACCGGACCCAGCATGAACCCGTAAGATCTCACGGGTTCATGCTGGGACTTGTAATCCTTTAATTTTGGAGGGAGTCACATCCATTAAACAGGAAGGGGTGGGTCAAATTTACATGGAAGGGCGCCCGATTTTTGTCTCGCCTAGGGTAGCACAAAACCAATATACACCACTGGACACAGCCACCCTAACGACGAGCTGACAATGGAATCTGTCACTCCTTTCCCTCCTTTACCATAGAGCGCTAGGAGGAAGTGACATCACTTCCTCCTAGCCATCCTAGCGCTCTATGATAGAGATAGCCATGCAGGAGGGAAAAGAGTGACAGCTTCCACCGTCGGCAAGGGTTTTGAAATCATCTTTTTTTTTTTGGAAGGGGGGGCGGTTCCTGAATGTCAGTTTGGAAATGCGGTCACCTTAGGCGCGTGGGGTGTGTGGGGAATTCAGGTGGCAGCCCAGGCGCCAGGACGCAATTTCTTGTCGCTGTGGCGACCTGGGTTTTTAGAGCCCTGGTTTATTATCCCTGATGACTTTTCTACAATATATAACTTATATTGGTGAATCTAAACTGTAACGGGTGTGCTTGCAAGCTCAGACTAGGGAAACCTGCAGTATGCTTTTAGCCCTCTTTTACATCTCCAAGTTTTCGATTGCGCGGAAAAACCGCACAGAAAACGCAAGGTTTGCCGCGCGTTTTGTAAACGTGCTTGAAATGCACATCGCGCTTGCGTTGCCATTAAATATTAATGGCACCCCAACCACAGGTAGAGGGGGGGGCGCGTGTTTGCCGCATGACAAATGCGGTGCAAACGCACTCAAAAGCTCAGTAAAAAAGCACACCACGCTCCACTTCAAAAAAAAAGTACAGGAGCTTCATTGGGGGGTTTGTTGCGGGAATGAACTTCCCCATGCGCGACATGCGTTAATACGTGAAAAAAATGCCAAAAAAACATGAGCGGGAACGCTATATGCAGATGTGAGTGGGGGTCTTAGAGCATGGCTACTCCTTTTCAGCAATTCAGGTCTGAACCAGGAAAAAAAAAATCAGCTCCCACAATGCTGTGCAACCATTCCCCGCTCTGCTCCTGTGCTCTGAGTCATCGCTAGACCTAGCTGCTTGTAAGAGAGTCATCTCCATGTTATCATTGAATATCCGACTGGAAAACCGCGCCACCTGCCGCGAACATCGCAAATCATGTCTCCCAGCTGATGGAATTCATCATTTTATGTTTCCTACGCTTAGCACAAACAGATGGAGTTACGGCACAACGAGGCCCAATAGTGACATTTGAAGGGACACGGAGATGGAGAGCAGTTTTATTCCAGCAGTTCGCTCGTCTACCCCAGCTGAAAGCTTTTTAATGGAGTTCTCCTTGAAATTAGCGACAGGAAGTCAGCTGTACGTATGAAAAATTCTTCCCTCAGGATCAGAACATTAGATCAGCTATCTTCCAAAAGACTCCTGAAACTTTTCCACCATCTGGAGCCAAATTATGAAAACATGAGCAAACCTAAAACCGCCAATCCAATGAGGTTTATGTGGTGTGGCTCCACCATTTCCCCAGGTTTGCCAGTGAGTGACTAAAAAACTGTCATTGGATACAAAACAAACAATTGGCATCACCAGGCCTGCACAACCACTGCTGGACGCAAAGTTGGCAACCCTCTGCACATTGTTGAAGAACTAGAATTGCCAGCATGCCCAGTCATGGAACGGCTCCTCAGACTGTCCTATGCAGCATAGACCAGGGCACATGCCCTTTGCACCCCCTGCATGCCTGGTGGGGTATGCTGGGACTTGTAGTTCTGCAGCCTCTCAGCAGTGTCTGCTCACCCCGCTGTGTCCTAGAGCCCCAAGGCACAAGGTGATCGTACAATGTGACATTCATTATTAAACTGGACTTGGCGTTCTTCTTCCCCTCGCAGCCAACGTCCTCTGCCCGTCTGTCATCTCATCACCGCAGTCTGCTGTCTCCCCGTCCTCATCATTTAAACATGGATTTCATTATCCGGCTAGCGCATCTTTCACCTCAATTTACCTTTCCTGCTACCCCATTGCTCACTATCTGTCACACCGCCTGGACTCTCGCTGGACGTCCCTTCTGTCCTATCACTGGACGTCCCTTCTGTCCTATCGCTGGACGTCCCTTCTGTCCTATCGCTGGACGTCCCTTCTGTCCTATCGCTGGATGTCCCTTCTGTCCTATTGCTGGATGTCCCTTCTGTCCTATCGCTGGACGTCCCTTCTGCCCTATCACTGGACGTCCCTTCTGTCCTATCACTGGACGTCCCTTCTGTCCTATCACTGGACGTCCCTTCTGTCCTATCACTGGACGTCCCTTCTGTCCTATCACTGGACGTCCCTTCTGTCCTATCACTGGACGTCCCTTCTGTCCTATCACTGGAGGTCCCTTCTGTCCTATCACTGGACGTCCCTTCTGTCCTATCACTGGAGGTCCCTTCTGCCCTATCACTGGACATCCCTTCTGCCCTATCACTGGACGTCCCTTCTGCCCTATCACTGGACGTCCCTTCTGCCCTATCACTGGACATCCCTTCTGCCCTATCACTGGACGTCCCTTCTGTCCTATCACTGGACGTCCCTTCTGTCTTATCACTGGACGTCCCTTCTGTCCTATCACTGGGCGTCCCTTCTGTCTTATCACTGGACGTCCCTTCTGTCCTATCACTGGGCGTCCCTTCTGTCCTATCACTGGACGTCCCTTCTGTCCTATCACTGGGCGTCCCTTCTGTCCTATCACTGGACGTCCCTTCTGTCCTATCACTGGGCGTCCCTTCTGTCCTATCACTGGACGTCCCTTCTGTCTTATCACTGGACGTCCCTTCTGTCCTATCACTGGGCGTCCCTTCTGTCCTATCACTGGACGTCCCTTCTGTCCTATCACTGGGCGTCCCTTCTGTCTTATCACTGGACGTCCCTTCTGTCCTATCACTGGGCGTCCCTTCTGTCCTATCACTGGACGTCCCTTCTGTCTTATCACTGGACGTCCCTTCTGTCCTATCACTGGGCGTCCCTTCTGTCCTATCACTGGACGTCCCTTCTGTCCTATCACTGGGCGTCCCTTCTGTCCTATCACTGGGCGTCCCTTCTGTCCTATCACTGGACGTCCCTTCTGTCCCATCACTGGGCGTCCCTTCTGTCCCATCACTGGACGTCCCTTCTGTCCTATCACTGGACGTCCCTTCTGTCCTATCACTGGGCGTCCCTTCTGTCCTATCACTGGACGTCCCTTCTGTCCTATCACTGGACGTCCCTTCTGTCCTATCACTGGACGTCCCTTCTGTCCTATCACTGGACGTCCCTTCTGCCCTATCACTGGACGTCCCTTATCACTGGACGTCCCTTCTGTCTTATCACTGGATGTCCCTTCTGTCCTATCACTGGACGTCCCTTCTGTCCTATCGCTGGACGTTCCTTCTGTCCTATCGCTGGATGTCCCTTCTGCCCTATCACTGGACGTCCCTTCTGTCTTATCACTGGATGTCCCTTCTGTCCTATCACTGGGCGTCCCTTCTGTCCTATCACTGGACGTCCCTTCTGTCCTATCACTGGGCGTCCCTTCTGTCCTATCACTGGGCGTCCCTTCTGTCCTATCACTGGACGTCCCTTCTGTCCTATCACTGGGCGTCCCTTCTGTCCTATCACTGGACGTCCCTTCTGTCCTATCACTGGACGTCCCTTCTGTCCTATCACTGGGCGTCCCTTCTGTCCTATCACTGGACGTCCCTTCTGTCCTATCACTGGACGTCCCTTCTGCCCTATCACTGGACGTCCCTTATCACTGGACGTCCCTTCTGTCTTATCACTGGATGTCCCTTCTGTCCTATCACTGGACGTCCCTTCTGTCCTATCGCTGGACGTCCCTTCTGTCCTATCGCTGGATGTCCCTTCTGCCCTATCACTGGACATCCCTTCTGTCTTATCACTGGATGTCCCTTCTGCCCTATCACTGGACATCCCTTCTGTCTTATCACTGGATGTCCCTTCTGTCCTATCACTGGGCGTCCCTTCTGTCCTATCACTGGACGTCCCTTCTGTCCTATCACTGGGCGTCCCTTCTGTCCTATCACTGGGCGTCCCTTCTGTCCTATCACTGGATGTCCCTTCTGTCCTATCACTGGGCGTCCCTTCTGTCCTATCACTGGACGTCCCTTCTGTCCTATCACTGGACGTCCCTTCTGTCCTATCACTGGACGTCCCTTCTGTCCTATCACTGGACGTCCCTTCTGTCCTATCACTGGGCGTCCCTTCTGTCCTATCGCTGGGCGTCCCTTCTGTCCTATCACTGGACGTCCCTTCTGTCCTATCGCTGGACGTCCCTTCTGTCCTATCGCTGGATGTCCCTTCTGTCCTATCACTGGACGTCCCTTCTGTCCTATCACTGGACGTCCCTTCTGTCCTATCACTGGACGTCCCTTCTGTCCTATCACTGGACGTCCCTTCTGTCCTATCACTGGACGTCCCTTCTGTCCTATCACTGGGCGTCCCTTCTGTCCTATCGCTGGGCGTCCCTTCTGTCCTATCACTGGACGTCCCTTCTGTCCTATCGCTGGACGTCCCTTCTGTCCTATCGCTGGATGTCCCTTCTGTCCTATCACTGGACGTCCCTTCTGTCCTTTCACTCGACGTCCCTTCTGCCCTATCACTGGACGTCCCTTCTGTCCTATCACTGGGCGTCCCTTCTGTCCTATCACTGGATGACCTTCCTGTCTGTCCTAAATCTCATATATATATATATATATATACACTATACTAAAAGTATTGGGACACCTGCCTTTACACCAGGGATATGCAATTAGCGGACCTCCAGCTGTTGCAAAACTACAAGTCCCATCATGCCTCTGCCTCCTGGTGTCATGCTTGTGGCTGTCAGAGTCTTGCTATGCCTTGTGGCACTTGTAGTTCTGCAACAGCTGGAGGTCCGCTAATTGCATATCCCTGCTTTACACGCACATGAACTTTAATGGCAGTCTTAGTCTGTAGGGTTCAATAATGAGTTGGCCCACCATTTCCAGCTATAACAGCTTCAACTCCACAAGGTTTAGGAGAGTGTCTATGGGAATGTTTGACCATTATTCCAGAAGCGCATTTGTGAGGTCAGGCTCTGATGTTGGATGAGAAGGTCTGGCTCGCAGTCTCCGCTCTAATTCATGCCAAAGGTGCACTTCTGGAAGAATGGTCAAACATTCCCATAGACAGACTCCTAAACCTTGTGGACGGCCTTCCCAGAAGAGTTGAAGCTGTTATAGCTGCAAAGGGTGGGCCAACTCAATATTGAACCCTACGGACGAAGACTGGGATGCCATTAAAGTTCATGTGTGTGTAAAGGCAGGTGTCCCAATACTTTTGACAATATATTGTATATATTAAACTCTCAATAATAACTCTCTTTTATACACTCAATTCTATCTATTTATCTATCTATCTATCTATCTATCTATCTCTTACTTTTTATACGCTCCAATAATCTCTCTCTCTTTCATATACTGATGTCTCTCTTTCTATAGACAGACACTCACTGATATGACGGCTCTCTCTCTTCCATACACCCAGGGCCAGTTCACACCACAATTTTTGTGTTCCGGGTGCTTTTCTGCATGTGTGTTTTTGATGCGCTCCGTTTTGCTTTTGGATGCATTCTAACACGTTTTTAATGCATTCTGGTGTGCGTTTATCCCCCTTTTTTTTCTTTTTTTAATTAAGGACATGAGCACAGAGGTGCATTTTTTATGTGCTCCACTGCATTGTGGTGCATTTTTGATGTGTTTTACCACGTTCCAGTTGATCCAGTGATAGCCTCTCACTCTCTGTTATACACTCAATGCTCTCTCTCTCTGTTTCTGTTTCCCTCTCTTATACACACCAAGTCTCGGTTCACACTGGGGCAGCTTCAAAGTCGCCCGCCTTTGAAGCCGCCCTGCACAGCGCCACTTCAGCGTGGCTTGCAAACAATTTCTTTAATAGAAGTCAATGCAAGCTGCTCTGAAGTCACCCATAAGTAGTACAGGAACCTTTTTCTAAGTCGGAGCGACTTGAGTCGCTTCCATTAGAACGGTCCCATTGCACTGAATAGAGTGCGACTTGACACCCGACAAGACACCCGACAGTGTGAACCGCGCCTTAATGATAGCTCTCTTTCTATATATTATACACTCAATCATCCCTCTCTTTTTTATACTTTTAAATTATCTCTCTCCCTGTATCTATCTCTTTATACATTTAAATTATATATGTATGTATGTACATTATCTATCTATCATTTCTACATTCAATGATCTCTCTCTCCCTCTCTCTTTCATGTACTCAAAAATCTCTCTCTTTTTTACACTCAGATACCTGTCTTTTCTCTCTTTCTATGTCCCTCTCTCTATCGCTATGTCTCCCTCTTATACACACTTAATGATAGATCTCTTTCTCTCTCTCTCTCTCTCTCTCCTCTCTTTCTCTCTCCTACTCTCTTCTCTATCTCTCTTCCTCCTCTCTCTCTGTCCTCCCTTCTCTCTCTCTCTCATCTATCTCTCTCTCCCCTCTCTGTCATCTTACTCGCTCTCTCTCTCTCTCTCTAACATAGTTAGTGGATAGCTGTCACTCTGTCCTATTCATTACATAGCTGTATCTGCCTGTATCTCTCTCTCTCTCTGTCCTCTCACTCTCTTCTATCTCTATCTCTCTCTCTTCTCTTTCTCTCTCTCTCTCTCTCTCTCTCTCTCTGTCCTCTCACTCTCTTCTATTTCTCTCTCTCTCTCTCTATCTCACTGTCCTCTCACTCTCTTCTATCTCCCTGTCCTCTCACTCTCTTCTATCTCTCTCTTTCTGTCCTCTCACTCTCTTCTATCTCTATCTCTCTCTTCTCTCTCTCTCTCTCTTCTCACTCTCTTCTATCTCTCTATCTCTCTCTGTCCTCTCACTCTCTTCTCTCTCTCTGTCTTCTCACTCTCTTCTATCTCTCCGTCCTCTCACTCTCTTCTATCTCTCTCTCTCTCTGTCATCTCACTCTCTTCTATCTCTATCTCTCTCTCTTCTCTCTGTCCTCTCACTCTCTTCTATCTATCTCCCTCTCTTCTCTCTCTCTCTGTTCTCCCACTCTCTTCTATCTCTTTCTCTCTCCCTCCTCTCTCACTTCTATCTCTCTCCCTCCTCTCTCTCTTCTTTCTGTCACCTTACTCTCTTCTGTCTCTCTCTGACACACAGTTAGTGGGTAGCTATCACTCTCTCCTACTCATTAGATAGCTGTCTCTGCCTGTATCTCTCCCTCTGTCCTCTCACTCTCTTCTATCTCTCTCTCTGTCCTCTCACTCTGTTCTATCTCTCTCTCTCTCTCTCTGTCCTCTCACTCTCTTCTATATCTCTCTCTTTTCTCTCTCTCTGTCCTCTCACTCTCTTCTATATCTCTCTCTCTTCTCTCTCTCTCTCTGTCCTCTCACTCTCTTCTATCTCTCTCTCTGTTCTCTCTCTCTGTCCTCTCACTCTCTCTTATCTCTCTCTCTCTCCCACTCATTAGATAGCTGTCTCTGTCAGTATCTCTCTCTCACGTCTCTCTCTCTTTTATATCTCTCTCTCACACTCTCTTACTCTCTTCTATCTCTCTCTCTGTCCTCTCACTCTCTTCTACCTCTCTCTCTTCTCTCTCTCTGACACACAGTTAGTGGATAGCTGTCACTCTCTCCCACTCATTAGATAGCTGTCTCTGCCGGTATCTCTCTCTCACTCTCTGTCCTCTTACTCTCTTCTGTCTCTCCCTTTCTCTCTGTCCTCTCACTATCTTCTCTCTATCTCTGTCCTCTCACTCTCTTCTCTCTATCTCTGTCCTCTCACTCTCTTCTCTCTATCTCTGTCCTCTCACTCTATTCTCTCTGTCCTCTCACTCTCTTCTTTCTATCTCTATCCTCTCACTCACTTCTATCTATCTCTCTCTTCTCTCTCTCTGTCCTCTCACTCTCTCTCTCCCACTCATTAGATAGCTGTCTCTGCCGGTATCTCTCTCTCACGTCTCTCTCACTCTCTTCTATCTCTCTCTCTCTGTCCTCTCACTGTCTTCTATCTCTCACTCTTCTCTCTCTCTGACACACAGTTAGTGGGTAGCTGTCACTCTCTCCCACTCATTAGATAGCTGTCTCTGCCGGTATCTCTCTCTCACTCTCTTCTCTCTCTCTGTGTCTTTTATATCTCTCTCACACACTCTCTCACTCTCTTCTCTCTCTCTCTGTCTTTTATATCTCTCTCACACACTCTCTCACTCTCTTCTATCTCTCACTCTTCTCTCTCTCTCTGACACACAGTTAGTGGGTAGCTGTCACTCTCTCCCACTCATTAGATAGCTGTCTCTGCCTGTATCTCTCTCTCTCTCTCATGCGGATAGTAAATAGCTGTCACTTTCCCTCTGTGAGTATCACAAGACGCCGTTTGCACCCCCTCCCCAGTCCCCCCCAGTCTCTTACCTGCCCCTGGATGAGCCGCAGGAGGGAGCTCCTGTCCATATACCCGCAGAGGGGCTTTTGTGAAGGCGGCTGCAGTGTGGACGGTGGTCACTGCCTGCCAATACTCCCATAAAACACCCCCAGCTCCCCCCTATGGAGCCAGAGCAACAAGGGGCTCTATAATGAATGGCAGATCATTAACAGAGGAGGCTCTAGGATGAATGAAAGAAGAGACCCCCCAACACTTACTGAGAATAGGACTGATAGTGGGATGGATTGCAGAGCCAGGAGGAAGGATGTGATAGAGAGGAGAGGAGCCCCCTCCTCAGTGATAATACAGATGCTGGATAGATGGGAGATTATTGCACAGGAATAACACACAGCTGGGTGGATGGGGCTCAGAGGAGCAGTAGATGGGACACACAGTGCTGGTGGTCAGGGAGGGGTGCAGAGTGGGGGGAGGGGAGGGGTGCAGAGGGGGGTGTAGGGGTCTGGATGATTGACAGCTCTGTGTGCACAGAAGTGGGGGTTATGGAGCCCAGGGAGGATGCATAGCGATGATGATGGAGAGGAGGATGGAGGACACCGGGATACATGCAATGATCGATCAGCCAAGCACAGGGATGCGATCAGAGATCCAGGAGGAGCGAAGCCCAATGCACGCTGCTACACACGGCTACGACTCGCTGTCACATCCCCCCGGACTGTCCTCCTCTCCCCCCTCGTCACACACAGGCCCGGGGACCGCCTGCGAATGCCAATGAGACGGAACGGGGGTGTGTGGCAGCCAGCAGCCAATCCCATTCCAGGGAATAGGGAGGCGTGGCAGGGAAGGAGAGAGATGCAGACCAGTATCACCTGAGCCTGGAGGACCATCATCAGCATCATCATAGAGTTCTTCTATGTACTCCTCTCCATCATCATAGACTCCTTCTATGTACTCCTCTCCATCATCATAGACTCCTTCTATGTACTCCTCTCCATCATCATAGAGTTCTCCTATGTACTCCTCTCCATCATCATAGAGTTCTCCTATGTACTCCTCTCCATCATCATAGAGTCCTTCTATGTACTCCTCTCCATCATCATAGAGTTCTCCTATGTACTCCTCTCCATCATCATAGAGTCCTTCTATGTACTCCTCTCCATCATCATAGAGTCCTTCTATGTACTCCTCTCCATCATCATAGAGTTCTCCTATGTACTCCTCTCCATCATCATAGAGTCCTTCTATGTACTCCTCTCCATCATCATAGAGTTCTCCTATGTACTCCTCTCCATCATCATAGACTCCTTCTATGTACTCCTCTCCATCATCATAGACTCCTTCTATGTACTCCTCTCCATCATCATAGACTCCTTCTATGTACTCCTCTCCATCATCATAGAGTTCTCCTATGTACTCCTCTCCATCATCATAGAGTCCTTCTATGTACTCCTCTCCATCATCATAGAGTTCTCCTATGTACTCCTCTCCATCATCATAGAGTCCTTCTATGTACTCCTCTCCATCATCATAGAGTTCTCCTATGTACTCCTCTCCATCATCATAGAGTCCTTCTATGTACTCCTCTCCATCATCATAGAGCTCTCCTATGTACTCCTCTCCATCATCATAGAGTCCTTCTATGTACTCCTCTCCATCATCATAGAGTTCTCCTATGTACTCCTCTCCATCATCATAGAGTCCTTCTATGTACTCCTCTCCATCATCATAGAGTTCTCCTATGTACTCCTCTCCATCATCATAGAGTCCTTCTATGTACTCCTCTCCATCATCATAGAGTCCTTCTATGTACTCCTCTCCATCATCATAGAGTTCTCCTATGTACTCCTCTCCATCATCATAGAGTCCTTCTATGTACTCCTCTCCATCATCATAGAGTTCTCCTATGTACTCCTCTCCATCATCATAGACTCCTTCTATGTACTCCTCTCCATCATCATAGACTCCTTCTATGTACTCCTCTCCATCATCATAGACTCCTTCTATGTACTCCTCTCCATCATCATAGAGTTCTCCTATGTACTCCTCTCCATCATCATAGAGTCCTTCTATGTACTCCTCTCCATCATCATAGAGTTCTCCTATGTACTCCTCTCCATCATCATAGAGTCCTTCTATGTACTCCTCTCCATCATCATAGAGTTCTCCTATGTACTCCTCTCCATCATCATAGAGTCCTTCTATGTACTCCTCTCCATCATCATAGAGCTCTCCTATGTACTCCTCTCCATCATCATAGAGTCCTTCTATGTACTCCTCTCCATCATCATAGAGTTCTCCTATGTACTCCTCTCCATCATCATAGAGTTCTCCTATGTACTCCTCTCCATCATCATAGAGTCCTTCTATGTACTCCTCTCCATCATCATAGAGTCCTTCTATGTACTCCTCTCCATCATCATAGAGTTCTCCTATGTACTCCTCTCCATCATCATAGAGTCCTTCTATGTACTCATCTCCATCATCATAGAGTCCTTCTATGTACTCCTCTCCATCATCATAGAGTTCTCCTATGTACTCCTCTCCATCATCATAGAGTTCTCCTATGTACTCCTCTCCATCATCATAGAGTTCTCCTATGTACTCCTCTCCATCATCATAGAGTTCTCCTATGTACTCCTCTCCATCATCATAGAGTTCTCCTATGTACTCCTCTCCATCATCATAGAGTTCTCCTATGTACTCCTCTCCATCATCATAGAGTCCTTCTATGTACTCCTCTCCATCATCATAAAGTTCTCCTATGTACTCCCCTCCATCTTCATAGAGTCCTCCTATGTACTCATCTCCATCATCATAGAGTTCTTCTATGTACTCCTCTCCATCATCATAGAGTTCTCCTATGTACTACTCTCCATCATCATAGAGTTCTCCTATGTACTCCTCTCCATCATCATAGAGTCCTTCTATGTACTCCTCTCCATCATCATAGAGCTCTCCTATGTACTCCTCTCCATCATCATAGAGTCCTTCTATGTACTCCTCTCCATCATCATAGAGTTCTCCTATGTACTCCTCTCCATCATCATAGAGTTCTCCTATGTACTCCTCTCCATCATCATAGAGTCCTTCTATGTACTCCTCTCCATCATCATAGAGTCCTTCTATGTACTCCTCTCCATCATCATAGAGTTCTCCTATGTACTCCTCTCCATCATCATAGAGTCCTTCTATGTACTCATCTCCATCATCATAGAGTCCTTCTATGTACTCCTCTCCATCATCATAGAGTTCTCCTATGTACTCCTCTCCATCATCATAGAGTTCTCCTATGTACTCCTCTCCATCATCATAGAGTTCTCCTATGTACTCCTCTCCATCATCATAGAGTTCTCCTATGTACTCCTCTCCATCATCATAGAGTTCTCCTATGTACTCCTCTCCATCATCATAGAGTTCTCCTATGTACTCCTCTCCATCATCATAGAGTTCTCCTATGTACTCCTCTCCATCATCATAGAGTCCTTCTATGTACTCCTCTCCATCATCATAAAGTTCTCCTATGTACTCCCCTCCATCTTCATAGAGTCCTCCTATGTACTCATCTCCATCATCATAGAGTTCTTCTATGTACTCCTCTCCATCATCATAGAGTTCTCCTATGTACTACTCTCCATCATCATAGAGTTCTCCTATGTACTCCTCTCCATCATCATAGAGTTCTCCTATGTACTCCTCTCCATCATCATAGAGTCCTTCTATGTACTCCTCTCCATCATCATAGAGTTCTCCTATGTACTCCTCTCCATCATCATAGAGTTCTCCTATGTACTCCTCTCCATCTTCATAGAGTCCTCCTATGTACTCATCTCCATCATCATAGAGTTCTTCTATGTACTCCTCTCCATCATCATAGAGTTCTACTATGTACTCCTCTCCATCTTCATAGAGTCCTCCTATGTACTCATCTCCATCATCATAGAGTTCTCCTATGTACTCCTCTCCATCATCATAGAGTTCTCCTATGTACTCCTCTCCATCATCATAGAGTTCTCCTATGTACTCCTCTCCATCATCATAGAGTCCTTCTATGTACTCCTCTCCATCATCATAAAGTTCTCCTATGTACTCCCCTCCATCTTCATAGAGTCCTCCTATGTACTCATCTCCATCATCATAGAGTTCTTCTATGTACTCCTCTCCATCATCATAGAGTTCTCCTATGTACTACTCTCCATCATCATAGAGTTCTCCTATGTACTCCTCTCCATCATCATAGAGTTCTCCTATGTACTCCTCTCCATCATCATAGAGTCCTTCTATGTACTCCTCTCCATCATCATAGAGTTCTCCTATGTACTCCTCTCCATCATCATAGAGTTCTCCTATGTACTCCTCTCCATCTTCATAGAGTCCTCCTATGTACTCATCTCCATCATCATAGAGTTCTCCTATGTACTCCTCTCCATCATCATAGAGTTCTCCTATGTACTCCTCTCCATCTTCATAGAGTCCTCCTATGTACTCATCTCCATCATCATAGAGTTCTTCTATGTACTCCTCTCCATCATCATAGAGTTCTACTATGTACTCCTCTCCATCATCATAGAGTTCTCCTATGTACTCCTCTCCATCTTCATAGAGTCCTCCTATGTACTCATCTCCATCATCATAGAGTTCTTCTATGTACTCCTCTCCATCATCATAGAGTTCTCCTATGTACTCCTCTCCATCATCATAGAGTTCTCCTATGTACTCCTCTCCATCATCATAGAGTTCTCCTATGTACTCCTCTCCATCATCATAGAGTTCTCCTATGTACTCGTCTCCATCATCATAGAGTTCTCCTATGTACTACTCTCCATCATCATAGAGTTCTCCTATGTACTCCTCTCCATCATCATAGAGTTCTCCTATGTACTCCTCTCCATCATCATAGAGTTCTCCTATGTACTCCTCTCCATCATCATAGAGTCCTCCTATGTACTCCTCTCCATCATCATAGAGTTCTCCTATGTACTCCCCTCCATCATCATAGAGTTCTCCTATGTACTCCTCTCCATCATCATAGAGTTCTCCTATGTACTCCTCTCCATCCTCATAGAGTTCTCCTATGTACTCCCCTCCATCTTCATAGAGTTCTCCTATGTACTCATCTCCATCATCATAGAGTTCTCCTATGTACTACTCTCCATCATCATAGAGTTCTCCTATGTACTCCTCTCCATCATCATAGAGTTCTCCTATGTACTCCTCTCCATCATCATAGAGTTCTCCTATGTACTCCTCTCCATCCTCATAGAGTTCTCCTATGTACTCCCCTCCATCTTCATAGAGTTCTCCTATGTACTCATCTCCATCATCATAGAGTTCTTCTATGTACTCCTCTCCATCATCATAGAGTTCTCCTATGTACTCCTCTCCATCATCATAGAGTTCTCCTATGTACTCCTCTCCATCATCATAGAGTTCTCCTATGTACTCCTCTCCATCATCATAGAGTTCTCCTATGTACTCATCTCCATCATCATAGAGTTCTCCTATGTACTACTCTCCATCATCATAGAGTTCTCCTATGTACTCCTCTCCATCATCATAGAGTTCTCCTATGTACTCCTCTCCATCATCATAGAGTTCTCCTATGTACTACTCTCCATCATCATAGAGTTCTCCTATGTACTCCTCTCCATCATCATAGAGTCCTTCTATGTACTCCTCTCCATCATCATAGAGTTCTCCTATGTACTCATCTCCATCATCATAGAGTTCTTCTATGTACTCCTCTCCATCATCATAGAGTTCTCCTATGTACTCCTCTCCATCATCATAGAGTTCTCCTATGTACTCCTCTCCATCATCATAGAGTTCTCCTATGTACTCCTCTCCATCATCATAGAGTTCTCCTATGTACTCCTCTCCATCATCATAGAGTTCTCCTATGTACTCCTCTCCATCATCATAGAGTCCTTCTATGTACTCCTCTCCATCATCATAGAGTTCTCCTATGTACTCCTCTCCATCATCATAAAGTTCTCCTATGTACTCCCCTCCATCTTCATAGAGTCCTCCTATGTACTCATCTCCATCATCATAGAGTTCTTCTATGTACTCCTCTCCATCATCATAGAGTTCTCCTATGTACTACTCTCCATCATCATAGAGTTCTCCTATGTACTCCTCTCCATCATCATAGAGTTCTCCTATGTACTCCTCTCCATCATCATAGAGTCCTTCTATGTGCTCCTCTCCATCATCATAGAGTTCTCCTATGTACTCCTCTCCATCATCATAGAGTTCTCCTATGTACTCCTCTCCATCTTCATAGAGTCCTCCTATGTACTCATCTCCATCATCATAGAGTTCTTCTATGTACTCCTCTCCATCATCATAGAGTTCTACTATGTACTCCTCTCCATCATCATAGAGTTCTCCTATGTACTCATCTCCATCATCATAGAGTTCTTCTATGTACTCCTCTCCATCATCATAGAGTTCTCCTATGTACTCCTCTCCATCATCATAGAGTTCTCCTATGTACTCATCTCCATCATCATAGAGTTCTCCTATGTACTCCTCTCCATCATCATAGAGTTCTCCTATGTACTCCTCTCCATCATCATAGAGTTCTCCTATGTACTCCTCTCCATCATCATAGAGTTCTTCTATGTACTCCTCTCCATCATCATAGAGTTCTCCTATGTACTCCTCTCCATCATCATAGAGTTCTCCTATGTACTCATCTCCATCATCATAGAGTTCTTCTATGTACTCCTCTCCATCATCATAGAGTTCTCCTATGTACTCCTCTCCATCATCATAGAGTTCTCCTATGTACTCCTCTCCATCATCATAGAGTTCTCCTATGTACTCCTCTCCATCATCATAGAGTTCTCCTATGTACTCCTCTCCATCATCATAGAGTTCTCCTATGTACTCCCCTCCATCTTCATAGAGTCCTCCTATGTACTCATCTCCATCATCATAGAGTTCTTCTATGTACTCCTCTCCATCATCATAGAGTTCTCCTATGTACTCCTCTCCATCATCATAGAGTTCTCCTATGTACTCATCTCCATCATCATAGAGTTCTTCTATGTACTCCTCTCCATCATCATAGAGTTCTCCTATGTACTCCTCTCCATCATCATAGAGTTCTCCTATGTACTCCTCTCCATCATCATAGAGTTCTCCTATGTACTCCTCTCCATCATCATAGAGTTCTCCTATGTACTCCTCTCCATCATCATAGAGTTCTCCTATGTACTCCTCTCCATCATCATAGAGTCCTTCTATGTACTCCTCTCCATCATCATAGAGTTCTCCTATGTACTCCTCTCCATCATCATAAAGTTCTCCTATGTACTCCCCTCCATCTTCATAGAGTCCTCCTATGTACTCATCTCCATCATCATAGAGTTCTTCTATGTACTCCTCTCCATCATCATAGAGTTCTCCTATGTACTCATCTCCATCATCATAGAGTTCTCCTATGTACTCCTCTCCATCATCATAGAGTTCTCCTATGTACTCCTCTCCATCATCATAGAGTTCTCCTATGTACTCCTCTCCATCATCATAGAGTTCTCCTATGTACTCCTCTCCATCATCATAGAGTTCTCCTATGTACTCCTCTCCATCATCATAGAGTTCTCCTATGTACTCCTCTCCATCATCATAGAGTCCTTCTATGTACTCCTCTCCATCATCATAGAGTTCTCCTATGTACTCCTCTCCATCATCATAAAGTTCTCCTATGTACTCCCCTCCATCTTCATAGAGTCCTCCTATGTACTCATCTCCATCATCATAGAGTTCTTCTATGTACTCCTCTCCATCATCATAGAGTTCTCCTATGTACTCATCTCCATCATCATAGAGTTCTTCTATGTACTCCTCTCCATCATCATAGAGTTCTCCTATGTACTCCTCTCCATCATCATAGAGTTCTCCTATGTACTCCTCTCCATCATCATAGAGTTCTCCTATGTACTCCCCTCCATCTTCATAGAGTCCTCCTATGTACTCATCTCCATCATCATAGAGTTCTTCTATGTACTCCTCTCCATCATCATAGAGTCCTTCTATGTACTCCTCTCCATCATCATAGAGTCCTCCTATGTACTCCTCTCCATCATCATAGAGTTCTCCTATGTACTCCTCTCCATCATCATAGAGTTCTCCTATGTACTCCTCTCCATCATCATAGAGTTCTCCTATGTACTCCTCTCCATCATCATAGAGTTCTCCTATGTACTCCTCTCCATCATCATAGAGTCCTTCTATGTACTCCTCTCCATCATCATATAGTTCTCCTATGTACTCCTCTCCATCATCATAAAGTTCTCCTATGTACTCCCCTCCATCTTCATAGAGTCCTCCTATGTACTCATCTCCATCATCATAGAGTTCTTCTATGTACTCCTCTCCATCATCATAGAGTTCTCCTATGTACTCATCTCCATCATCATAGAGTTCTCCTATGTACTCCTCTCCATCATCATAGAGTTCTCCTATGTACTCCTCTCCATCATCATAGAGTCCTTCTATGTACTCCTCTCCATCATCATAGAGTTCTCCTATGTACTCCTCTCCATCATCATAGAGTTCTCCTATGTACTCCTCTCCATCTTCATAGAGTCCTCCTATGTACTCATCTCCATCATCATAGAGTTCTTCTATGTACTACTCTCCATCATCATAGAGTTCTCCTATGTACTCCTCTCCATCATCATAGAGTTCTCCTATGTACTCCTCTCCATCATCATAGAGTTCTCCTATGTACTCCTCTCCATCTTCATAGAGTCCTCCTATGTACTCATCTCCATCATCATAGAGTTCTCCTATGTACTACTCTCCATCATCATAGAGTTCTCCTATGTACTCCTCTCCATCATCATAGAGTTCTCCTATGTACTCCTCTCCATCATCATAGAGTCCTTCTATGTACTCCTCTCCATCATCATAGAGTTCTCCTATGTACTCCTCTCCATCATCATAGAGTTCTCCTATGTACTCCTCTCCATCTTCATAGAGTCCTCCTATGTACTCATCTCCATCATCATAGAGTTCTTCTATGTACTCCTCTCCATCATCATAGAGTTCTACTATGTACTCCTCTCCATCATCATAGAGTTCTCCTATGTACTCATCTCCATCATCATAGAGTTCTTCTATGTACTCCTCTCCATCATCATAAAGTCCTTCTATGTACTCCTCTCCATCATCATAGAGTTCTCCTATGTACTCCTCTCCATCATCATAGAGTTCTCCTATGTACTCCTCTCCATCATCATAGAGTTCTCCTATGTACTCCTCTCCATCATCATAGAGTTCTCCTATGTACTCCTCTCCATCATCATAGAGTTCTCCTATGTACTCCTCTCCATCATCATAGAGTTCTCCTATGTACTCCCCTCCATCTTCATAGAGTCCTCCTATGTACTCATCTCCATCATCATAGAGTTCTCCTATGTACTCCTCTCCATCATCATAGAGTTCTCCTATGTACTCCTCTCCATCATCATAGAGTCCTTCTATGTACTCCTCTCCATCATCATAGAGTTCTCCTATGTACTCATCTCCATCATCATAGAGTTCTTCTATGTACTCCTCTCCATCATCATAGAGTTCTCCTATGTACTCCTCTCCATCATCATAGAGTTCTCCTATGTACTCCTCTCCATCATCATAGAGTTCTCCTATGTACTCCTCTCCATCATCATAGAGTTCTCCTATGTACTCCTCTCCATCATCATAGAGTTCTCCTATGTACTCATCTCCATCATCATAGAGTTCTCCTATGTACTCCTCTCCATCATCATAGGTCCTCCTATGTACTCCTCTCCATCATCATAGAGTTCTCCTATGTACTCCTCTCCATCATCATAGAGTCCTTCTATGTACTCCTCTCCATCATCATAGAGTTCTCCTATGTACTCCTCTCCATCATCATAGAGTTCTCCTATGTACTCCTCTCCATCTTCATAGAGTCCTCCTATGTACTCATCTCCATCATCATAGAGTTCTTCTATGTACTCCTCTCCATCATCATAGAGTTCTACTATGTACTCCTCTCCATCATCATAGAGTTCTCCTATGTACTCATCTCCATCATCATAGAGTTCTTCTATGTACTCCTCTCCATCATCATAGAGTTCTCCTATGTACTCCTCTCCATCATCATAGAGTTCTCCTATGTACTCATCTCCATCATCATAGAGTTCTTCTATGTACTCCTCTCCATCATCATAGAGTTCTCCTATGTACTCCTCTCCATCATCATAGAGTTCTCCTATGTACTCCTCTCCATCATCATAGAGTTCTTCTATGTACTCCTCTCCATCATCATAGAGTCCTTCTATGTACTCCTCTCCATCATCATAGAGTTCTCCTATGTAATCCTCTCCATCATCATAGAGTTCTCCTATGTACTCCTCTCCATCATCATAGAATTCTCCTATGTACTCCTCTCCATCATCATAGAGTTCTCCTATGTACTCCTCTCCATCTTCATAGAGTCCTCCTATGTACTCCTCTCCATCATCATAGAGTTCTTCTATGTACTCCTCTCCATCATCATAGAGTTCTCCTATGTACTCCTCTCCATCATCATAGAGTTCTCCTATGTACTCCTCTCCATCATCATAGAGTTCTCCTATGTACTCCTCTCCATCATCATAGAGTTCTCCTATGTACTCATCTCCATTATCATAGAGTTCTTCTATGTACTCATCTCCATCATCATAGAGTTCTTCTATGTACTCCTCTCCATCATCATAGAGTTCTCCTATGTACTACTCTCCATCATCATAGAGTTCTCCTATGTACTCCTCTCCATCATCATAGAGTTCTCCTATGTACTCCTCTCCATCATCATAGAGTCCTTCTATGTACTCCTCTCCATCATCATAGAGTTCTCCTATGTACTCCTCTCCATCATCATAGAGTTCTCCTATGTACTCCTCTCCATCTTCATAGAGTCCTCCTATGTACTCATCTCCATCATCATAGAGTTCTTCTATGTACTCCTCTCCATCATCATAGAGTTCTACTATGTACTCCTCTCCATCATCATAGAGTTCTCCTTTGTACTCATCTCCATCATCATAGAGTTCTTCTATGTACTCCTCTCCATCATCATAGAGTTCTCCTATGTACTCCTCTCCATCATCATAGAGTTCTCCTATGTACTCCTCTCCATCATCATAGAGTTCTCCTATGTACTCATCTCCATCATCATAGAGTTCTACTATGTACTCCTCTCCATCATCATAGAGTTCTTCTATGTACTCCTCTCCATCATCATAGAGTTCTCCTATGTACTCCTCTCCATCATCATAGAGTTCTCCTATGTACTCATCTCCATCATCATAGAGTTCTTCTATGTACTCCTCTCCATCATCATAGAGTTCTCCTATGTACTCATCTCCATCATCATAGAGTTCTTCTATGTACTCCTCTCCATCATCATAGAGTTCTACTATGTACTCCTCTCCATCATCATAGAGTTCTCCTATGTACTCATCTCCATCATCATAGAGTTCTTCTATGTACTCCTCTCCATCATCATAGAGTTCTCCTATGTACTCCTCTCCATCATCATAGAGTTCTCCTATGTACTCCTCTCCATCATCATAGAGTTCTTCTATGTACTCCTCTCCATCATCATAGAGTTCTCCTATGTACTCCTCTCCATCATCATAGAGTTCTCCTATGTACTCCTCTCCATCATCATAGAGTTCTCCTATGTACTCCTCTCCATCATCATAGAGTTCTTCTATGTACTCCTCTCCATCATCATAGAGTTCTCCTATGTACTCCTCTCCATCATCATAGAGTTCTCCTATGTACTCCTCTCCATCATCATAGAGTTCTCCTATGTACTCCTCTCCATCATCATAGAGTTCTTCTATGTACTCCTCTCCATCATCATAGAGTCCTTCTATGTACTCCTCTCCATCATCATAGAGTTCTCCTATGTACTCCTCTCCATCATCATAGAGTTCTCCTATGTACTCCTCTCCATCATCATAGAGTTCTTCTATGTACTCCTCTCCATCATCATAGAGTTCTCCTATGTACTCCTCTCCATCATCATAGAGTTCTCCTATGTACTCATCTCCATCATCATAAAGTCCTTCTATGTACTCCTCTCCATCATCATAAAGTTCTCCTATGTACTCCCCTCCATCTTCATAGAGTCCTCCTATGTACTCATCTCCATCATCATAGAGTTCTCCTATGTACTCCTCTCCATCATCATAGAGTTCTCCTATGTACTCCTCTCCATCATCATAGAGTCCTTCTATGTACTCCTCTCCATCATCATAGAGTTCTCCTATGTACTCATCTCCATCATCATAGAGTTCTTCTATGTACTCCTCTCCATCATCATAGAGTTCTCCTATGTACTCCTCTCCATCATCATAGAGTTCTCCTATGTACTCCTCTCCATCATCATAGAGTTCTCCTATGTACTCCTCTCCATCATCATAGAGTTCTCCTATGTACTCCTCTCCATCATCATAGAGTTCTCCTATGTACTCATCTCCATCATCATAGAGTTCTCCTATGTACTCCTCTCCATCATCATAGAGTCCTCCTATGTACTCCTCTCCATCATCATAGAGTTCTCCTATGTACTCCTCTCCATCATCATAGAGTCCTTCTATGTACTCCTCTCCATCATCATAGAGTCCTCCTATGTACTCCTCTCCACCATCATAGAGTTCTCCTATGTACTCCTCTCCATCATCATAGAGTTCTCCTATGTACTCATCTCCATCATCATAGAGTTCTCCTATGTACTCCTCTCCATCATCATAGAGTCCTCCTATGTACTCCTCTCCATCATCATAGAGTTCTCCTATGTACTCATCTCCATCATCATAGAGTTCTCCTATGTACTCCTCTCCATCATCATAGAGTCCTCCTATGTACTCCTCTCCATCATCATAGAGTTCTCCTATGTACTCATCTCCATCATCATAGAGTTCTCCTATGTACTCCTCTCCATCATCATAGAGTTCTCCTATGTACTCCTCTCCATCATCATAGAGTTCTCCTATGTACTCATCTCCATCATCATAGAGTTCTCCTATGTACTCCTCTCCATCATCATAGAGTCCTCCTATGTACTCCTCTCCATCATCATAGAGTTCTCCTATGTACTCCTCTCCATCATCATAGAGTCCTTCTATGTACTCCTCTCCATCATCATAGAGTCCTCCTATGTACTCCTCTCCATCATCATAGAGTTCTCCTATGTACTCCTCTCCATCATCATAGAGTTCTCCTATGTACTCATCTCCATCATCATAGAGTTCTCCTATGTACTCCTCTCCATCATCATAGAGTTCTCCTATGTACTCCTCTCCATCATCATAGAGTTCTCCTATGTACTCCTCTCCATCTTCATAGAGTCCTCCTATGTACTCATCTCCATCATCATAGAGTTCTTCTATGTACTCCTCTCCATCATCATAGAGTTCTACTATGTACTCCTCTCCATCATCATAGAGTCCTTCTATGTACTCCTCTCCATCATCATAGAGTTCTCCTATGTACTCATCTCCATCATCATAGAGTTCTTCTATGTACTCCTCTCCATCATCATAGAGTTCTCCTATGTACTCCTCTCCATCATCATAGAGTTCTCCTATGTACTCCTCTCCATCATCATAGAGTTCTCCTATGTACTCCTCTCCATCATCATAGAGTTCTCCTATGTACTCCTCTCCATCATCATAGAGTTCTCCTATGTACTCATCTCCATCATCATAGAGTTCTCCTATGTACTCCTCTCCATCATCATAGAGTCCTCCTATGTACTCCTCTCCATCATCATAGAGTTCTCCTATGTACTCCTCTCCATCATCATAGAGTCCTTCTATGTACTCCTCTCCATCATCATAGAGTTCTCCTATGTACTCCTCTCCATCATCATAGAGTTCTCCTATGTACTCCTCTCCATCTTCATAGAGTCCTCCTATGTACTCATCTCCATCATCATAGAGTTCTTCTATGTACTCCTCTCCATCATCATAGAGTTCTACTATGTACTCCTCTCCATCATCATAGAGTTCTCCTATGTACTCATCTCCATCATCATAGAGTTCTTCTATGTACTCCTCTCCATCATCATAGAGTTCTCCTATGTACTCCTCTCCATCATCATAGAGTTCTACTATGTACTCCTCTCCATCATCATAGAGTTCTCCTATGTACTCCTCTCCATCATCATAGAGTTCTCCTATGTACTCATCTCCATCATCATAGAGTTCTTCTATGTACTCCTCTCCATCATCATAGAGTTCTCCTATGTACTCCTCTCCATCATCATAGAGTTCTCCTATGTACTCCTCTCCATCATCATAGAGTTCTTCTATGTACTCCTCTCCATCATCATAGAGTCCTTCTATGTACTCCTCTCCATCATCATAGAGTTCTCCTATGTACTCCTCTCCATCATCATAGAGTTCTCCTATGTACTCCTCTCCATCATCATAGAATTCTCCTATGTACTCCTCTCCATCATCATAGAGTTCTCCTATGTACTCCTCTCCATCTTCATAGAGTCCTCCTATGTACTCCTCTCCATCATCATAGAGTTCTTCTATGTACTCCTCTCCATCATCATAGAGTTCTCCTATGTACTCCTCTCCATCATCATAGAGTTCTCCTATGTACTCCTCTCCATCATCATAGAGTTCTCCTATGTACTCCTCTCCATCATCATAGAGTTCTCCTATGTACTCATCTCCATCATCATAGAGTTCTTCTATGTACTCATCTCCATCATCATAGAGTTCTTCTATGTACTCCTCTCCATCATCATAGAGTTCTCCTATGTACTCCTCTCCATCATCATAGAGTTCTCCTATGTACTCCTCTCCATCATCATAGAGTCCTTCTATGTACTCCTCTCCATCATCATAGAGTTCTCCTATGTACTCCTCTCCATCATCATAGAGTTCTCCTATGTACTCCTCTCCATCTTCATAGAGTCCTCCTATGTACTCATCTCCATCATCATAGAGTTCTTCTATGTACTCATCTCCATCATCATAGAGTTCTACTATGTACTCCTCTCCATCATCATAGAGTTCTCCTTTGTACTCATCTCCATCATCATAGAGTTCTTCTATGTACTCCTCTCCATCATCATAGAGTTCTCCTATGTACTCCTCTCCATCATCATAGAGTTCTCCTATGTACTCCTCTCCATCATCATAGAGTTCTCCTATGTACTCATCTCCATCATCATAGAGTTCTACTATGTACTCCTCTCCATCATCATAGAGTTCTTCTATGTACTCCTCTCCATCATCATAGAGTTCTCCTATGTACTCCTCTCCATCATCATAGAGTTCTCCTATGTACTCATCTCCATCATCATAGAGTTCTTCTATGTACTCCTCTCCATCATCATAGAGTTCTCCTATGTACTCCTCTCCATCATCATAGAGTTCTCCTATGTACTCATCTCCATCATCATAGAGTTCTTCTATGTACTCCTCTCCATCATCATAGAGTTCTACTATGTACTCCTCTCCATCATCATAGAGTCCTTCTATGTACTCCTCTCCATTATCATAGAGTTCTCCTGTGTACTCCTCTCCATCATCATAGAGTTCTCCTATGTACTCCTCTCCATCATCATAGAGTCCTTCTATGTACTCCTCTCCATCATCATAGAGTTCTTCTATGTACTCCTCTCCCTCATCATAGAGTTCTCCTATGTACTCCTCTCCATCATCATAGAGTCCTCCTATGTACTCCTCTCCATCTTCATAGAGTCCTCCTATGTACTCCTCTCCATCATCATAGAGTCCTCCTATGTACTCCTCTCCATCATCATAGAGTCCTCCTATGTACTCCTCTCCATCATCATAGAGTCCTCCTATGTACTCCTCTCCATCTTCATAGAGTTCTTCTATGTACTCCTCTCCATCATCATAGAGTTCTCCTATGTACTCATCTCCATCATCATAGAGTTCTCCTATGTACTCCTCTCCATCATCATAGAGTTCTCCTATGTACTCCTCTCCATCATCATAGAGTTCTTCTATGTACTCCTCTCCATCATCAGAGTCCTCCTATGTACTCCTCTCCATCATCATAGAGTCCTCCTATGTACTCCTCTCCATCATCATAGAGTTCTTCTATGTACTCCTCTCCATCATCATAGAGTTCTCCTATGTACTCCTCTCCATCATCATAGAGTCCTCCTATGTACTCCTCTCCATCTTCATAGAGTCCTCCTATGTACTCCTCTCCATCATCATAGAGTCCTCCTATGTACTCCTCTCCATCATCATAGAGTCCTCCTATGTACTCCTCTCCATCATTATAGAGTCCTCCTATGTACTCCTCTCCATCATCATAGAGTTCTTCTATGTACTCCTCTCCATCATCAGAGTCCTCCTATGTACTCCTCTCCATCATCATAGAGTTCTCCTATGTACTCCTCTCCATCATCATAGAGTCCTCCTATGTACTCCTCTCCATCATCATAGAGTTCTCCTATGTACTCCTCTCCATCATCATAGAGTCCTCCTATGTACTCCTCTCCATCATCATAGAGTCCTCCTATGTACTCCTCTCCATCATCATAGAGTCCTCCTATGTACTCCTCTCCATCATCATAGAGTCCTCCTATGTACTCCTCTCCATCATCATAGAGTCCTCCTATGTACTCCTCTCCATCATTATAGAGTCCTCCTATGTACTCCTCTCCATCATCATAGAGTTCTTCTATGTACTCCTCTCCATCATCAGAGTCCTCCTATGTACTCCTCTCCATCATCATAGAGTCCTCCTATGTACTCCTCTCCATCATCATAGAGTCCTCCTATGTACTCCTCTCCATCATCATAGAGTTCTCCTATGTACTCCTCTCCATCATCATAGAGTCCTCCTATGTACTCCTCTCCATCATCATAGAGTTCTCCTATGTACTCCTCTCCATCATCATAGAGTTCTCCTATGTACTCCTCTCCATCATCATAGAGTTCTCCTATGTACTCCTCTCCATCATCATAGAGTCCTCCTATGTACTCCTCTCCATCATCATAGAGTTCTTCTATGTACTCCTCTCCATCATCATAGAGTCCTCCTATGTACTCCTCTCCACCATCATAGAGTTCTCCTATGTACTCCTCTCCATCATCATAGAGTCCTCCTATGTACTCCTCTCCATCATCATAGAGTCCTCCTATGTACTCCTCTCCATCCACATTCACTCCTCCTGTGTACTCCTTTCCATCCACATTCACGCCTCCTGTGTACTCCTTTCCATCCTCATACAGTCCTCCTGTGTACTCCTCTCCATCCACATTCACTCCTCCTGTGTACTCCTTTCCATCCACATTCACTCCTCCTGTGTACTCCTTTCCATCCACATTCACTCCTCCTGTGTACTCCTTTCCATCCACATTCACGCCTCCTGTGTACTCCTCTCCATCCTCTTACAGTCCTCCTGTGTACTCCTCTCCATCCACATTCACTCCTCCTGTGTACTCCTTTCCATCCACATTCACTCCTCCTGTGTACTCCTCTCCATCCATATTCACTCTTCCTGTGTACTCCTCTCCATCCACATTCACTCCTCCTGTGTACTCCTCTCTATCCTCATACAGTCCTCCTGTGCACTCCTCTCCATCCACATTCACTCCTCCTGTGTACTCCTCTCCATCCACATTCACTCCTCCTGTGTACTCCTCTCCATCCACATTCATTCCTCATGTGTACTCCTCTCCATCCACATTCACTCCTCCTGTGTACTCCTCTCCATCCACATTCACTCCTCCTGTGTACTCCTCTCCATCCACATTCATTCCTCATGTGTACTCCTCTCCATCCACATTCACTCCTCCTGTGTACTCCTCTCCATCCACATTCACTCTTCCTGTGCACTCCTCTCCATCCTCTTACAGTCCTCCTGTGTACTCCTCTCCATCCACATTCACTCCTCCTGTGTACTCCTTTCCATCCACATTCACGCCTCCTGTGTACTCCTCTTTATCCTCATACAGTCCTCCTGTGTACTCCTCTCCATCCACATTCACTCCTCTTGTGTACTCCTCTCCATCCACATTCACTCCTCCTGTGTACTCCTCTCCATCTACATTCACTCTTCCTGTGTACTCCTCTCCATCCACATTCACTCCTCCTGTGTACTCCTCTCCATCCACATTCATTCCTCCTGTGTACTCCTCTCCATCCACATTCATTCCTCCTGTGCACTCCTCTCCATCCTCTTACAGTCCTCCTGTGTACTCCTCTCCATCCACATTCACTCCTCCTGTGTACTCCTTTCCATCCACATTCACGCCTCCTGTGTACTCCTCTTTATCCTCATACAGTCCTCCTGTGTACTCCTCTCCATCCACATTCACTCCTCCTGTGTACTCCTCTCCATCCACATTCACTCCTCTTGTGTACTCCTCTCCATCCACATTCACTCCTCCTGTGTACTCCTCTCCATCCACATTCACTCCTCCTGTGTACTCCTCTCCATCCACATTCACTCCTCCTGTGTACTCCTCTCCATCCACATTCACTCCTCCTGTGTACTCCTCTCCATCCACATTCACTCCTCCTGTGTACTCCTCTCCATCCACATTCATTCCTCCTGTGTACTCCTCTCCATCCACATTCATTCCTCCTGTGCACTCCTCTCCATCCACATTCATTCCTCCTGTGCACTCCTCTCCATCCTCTTACAGTCCTCCTGTGTACTCCTCTCCATCCACATTCACTCCTCCTGTGTACTCCTTTCCATCCACATTCACGCCTCCTGTGTACTCCTCTCCATCCTCATACAGTCCTCCTGTGTACTCCTCTCCATCCACATTCACTCCTCCTGTGCACTCTTCTCCATCCACATTCACTCCTCCTGTGTACTCCTCTCCATCCACATACAGTCCTCCTGTGCACTCCTCTCCATCCACATTCACTCCTCCTGTGCACTCCTCTCCATCCACATTCACTCCTCCTGTGTACTCCTCTCCATCCACATTCACTCCTCCTGTGTACTCCTCTCCATCCACATTCACTCCTCCTGTGTACTCCTCTCCATCCACATTCACTCTTCCTGTGTACTCCTCTCCATCCACATTCACTCTTCCTGTGTACTCCTCTCCATCCACATCCACTCCTCCTGTGCACTCCTCTCCATCCACATTCACTCCTCCTGTGCACTCCTCTCCATCCACATTCACTCCTCCTGTGCACTCCTCTCCATCCACATTCATTCCTCCTGTTCACTCCTCTCCATCCACATACAGTCCTCCTGTGCACTCCTCTCCATCCACATTCACTCCTCCTGTGCACTCCTCTCCATCCACATTCACTCCTCCTGTGTACTCCTCTCCATCCACATTCACTCCTCCTGTGTACTCCTCTCCATCCACATTCACTCCTCCTGTGTACTCCTCTCCATCCACATTCACTCTTCCTGTGTACTCCTCTCCATCCACATTCACTCTTCCTGTGTACTCCTCTCCATCCACATTCACTCCTCCTGTGCACTCCTCTCCATCCACATTCACTCCTCCTGTGCACTCCTCTCCATCCACATTCACTCCTCCTGTGTACTCCTTTCCATCCTCATACAGTCCTCCTGTGTACTCCTCTCCATCCACATTCACTCCTCCTGTGTACTCCTCTCCACCCACATTCACTCCTCCTGTGTACTCCTTTCCATCCTCATACAGTCCTCCTGTGTACTCCTCTCCATCCACATTCACGCCTCCTGTGTACTCCTCTCCATCCTCATACAGTCCTCCTGTGTACTCCTCTCCATCCACATTCACTCCTCCTGTGTACTCCTCTCCATCCACATTCACTCTTCCTGTGTGCTCCTCTCCATCCCCATTCACTCTTCCTGTGTACTCCTCTCCATCCACATTCACTCCTCCTGTGCACTCCTCTCCATCCACATTCACTCCTCCTGTGCACTCCTCTCCATCCTCATACAGTCCTCCTGTGTACTCCTCTCCATCCACATTCACTCCTCCTGTGTACTCCTCTCCATCCACATTCACTCTTCCTGTGTACTCCTCTCCATCCACATTCACTCTTCCTGTGTACTCCTCTCCATCCACATTCACTCCTCCTGTGTACTCCTCTCCATCCACATTCACTCTTCCGGTGTACTCCTCTCCATCCACATTCACTCCTCCTGTGTAGTCCTCTCCATCCACATTCACTCTTCCGGTGTACTCCTCTCCATTCACATTCACTCCTCCTGTGCACTCCTCTCCATCCACATTCACTCTTCCGGTGTACTCCTCTCCATTCACATTCACTCTTCCTGTGTACTCCTCTCCATCCACATTCACTCTTCCTGTGTACTCCTCTCCATCCACATTCACTCTTCCTGTGTACTCCTCTCCATCCACATTCACTCCTCCTGTGTACTCCTCTCCATCCACATTCACTCTTCCTGTGTACTCCTCTCCATCCACATTCACTCTTCCTGTGCACTCCTCTCCATCCACATTCATTCCTCCTGTTCACTCCTCTCCATCCACATTCACTCCTCCTGTGCACTCCTTTCCATCCTCATACAGTCCTCCTGTGTACTCCTCTCCATCCACATTCACGCCTCCTGTGTACTCCTCTCCATCCTCATACAGTCCTCCTGTGTACTCCTCTCCATCCACATTCACTCCTCCTGTGTACTCCTCTCCATCCACATTCACTCTTCCTGTGTGCTCCTCTCCATCCCCATTCACTCTTCCTGTGTACTCCTCTCCATCCACATTCACTCCTCCTGTGCACTCCTCTCCATCCACATTCACTCCTCCTGTGCACTCCTCTCCATCCTCATACAGTCCTCCTGTGTACTCCTCTCCATCCACATTCACTCCTCCTGTGTACTCCTCTCCATCCACATTCACTCTTCCTGTGTACTCCTCTCCATCCACATTCACTCTTCCTGTGTACTCCTCTCCATCCACATTCACTCCTCCTGTGTACTCCTCTCCATCCACATTCACTCTTCCGGTGTACTCCTCTCCATCCACATTCACTCCTCCTGTGTAGTCCTCTCCATCCACATTCACTCTTCCGGTGTACTCCTCTCCATTCACATTCACTCCTCCTGTGCACTCCTCTCCATCCACATTCACTCCTCCTGTGTACTCCTCTCCATCCACATTCACTCTTCCTGTGTACTCCTCTCCATCCACATTCACTCCTCCTGTGCACTCCTCTCCATCCACATTCACTCCTCCTGTGCACTCCTCTCCATCCACATTCACTCCTCCTGTGTACTCCTTTCCATCCTCATACAGTCCTCCTGTGTACTCCTCTCCATCCACATTCACTCCTCCTGTGTACTCCTCTCCACCCACATTCACTCCTCCTGTGTACTCCTTTCCATCCTCATACAGTCCTCCTGTGTACTCCTCTCCATCCACATTCACTCCTCCTGTGTACTCCTCTCCATCCACATTCACGCCTCCTGTGTACTCCTCTCCATCCTCATACAGTCCTCCTGTGTACTCCTCTCCATCCACATTCACTCCTCCTGTGTACTCCTCTCCATCCACATTCACTCTTCCTGTGTGCTCCTCTCCATCCCCATTCACTCTTCCTGTGTACTCCTCTCCATCCACATTCACTCCTCCTGTGCACTCCTCTCCATCCACATTCACTCCTCCTGTGCACTCCTCTCCATCCTCATACAGTCCTCCTGTGTACTCCTCTCCATCCACATTCACTCCTCCTGTGTACTCCTCTCCATCCACATTCACTCTTCCTGTGTACTCCTCTCCATCCACATTCACTCTTCCTGTGTACTCCTCTCCATCCACATTCACTCCTCCTGTGTACTCCTCTCCATCCACATTCACTCTTCCGGTGTACTCCTCTCCATCCACATTCACTCCTCCTGTGTAGTCCTCTCCATCCACATTCACTCTTCCGGTGTACTCCTCTCCATTCACATTCACTCCTCCTGTGCACTCCTCTCCATCCACATTCACTCCTCCTGTGTACTCCTCTCCATCCACATTCACTCTTCCTGTGTACTCCTCTCCATCCACATTCACTCTTCCTGTGTACTCCTCTCCATCCACATTCACTCTTCCTGTGTACTCCTCTCCATCCACATTCACTCCTCCTGTGTACTCCTCTCCATCCACATTCACTCTTCCTGTGTACTCCTCTCCATCCACATTCACTCTTCCTGTGCACTCCTCTCCATCCACATTCATTCCTCCTGTTCACTCCTCTCCATCCACATACAGTCCTCCTGTGTACTCCTCTCCATCCACATACAGTCCTCCTGTGTACTCCTCTCCATCCACATTCACTCTTCCGGTGTACTCCTCTCCATCCACATTCACTCCTCCTGTGTACTCCTCTCCATCCACATTCACTCTTCCTGTGTACTCCTCTCCATTCACATTCACTCCTCCTGTGCACTCCTCTCCATCCACATTCACTCCTCCTGTGTACTCCTCTCCATCCACATTCACTCTTCCTGTGTACTCCTCTCCATCCACATTCACTCCTCCTGTGTACTCCTCTCCATCCACATTCACTCTTCCTGTGTACTCCTCTCCACCCACATTCACTCCTCCTGTGCACTCCTCTCCATCCACATTCATTCCTCCTGTTCACTCCTCTCCATCCACATTCACTCCTCCTGTGCACTCCTCTCCATCCACATTCGCTCCTCCTGTGTACTCCTCTCCATCCACATTCGCTCCTCCTGTGTACTCCTCTCCATCCACATTCACTCTTCCGGTGTACTCCTCTCCATCCACATTCACTCCTCCTGTGTACTCCTCTCCATCCACATTCACTCTTCCTGTGTACTCCTCTCCATCCACATTCACTCTTCCGGTGTACTCCTCTCCATCCACATTCACTCCTCCTGTGCACTCCTCTCCATCCACATTCACTCCTCCTGTGTACTCCTCTCCATCCTCATACAGTCCTCCTGTGTACTCCTCTCCATCCACATTCACTCCTCCTGTGCACTCCTCTCCATCCACATTCACTCTTCCGGTGTACTCCTCTCCATCCACATTCACTCCTCCTGTGCACTCCTCTCCATCCACATTCACTCCTCCTGTGTACTCCTCTCCATCCACATTCACTCCTCCTGTGCACTCCTCTCCATCCACATTCACTCCTCCTGTGCACTCCTCTCCATCCACATTCGCTCCTCCTGTGTACTCCTCTCCATCCACATTCACTCCTCCTGTGCACTCCTCTCCATCCACATTCGCTCCTCCTGTGTACTCCTCTCCATTCACATTCACTCCTCCTGTGCACTCCTCTCCATCCACATTCATTCCTCCTGTTCACTCCTCTCCATCCACATACAGTCCTCCTGTGCACTCCTCTCCATCCACATTCGCTCCTCCTGTGTACTCCTCTCCATTCACATTCACTCCTCCTGTGCACTCCTCTCCATCCACATTCACTCCTCCTGTGTACTCCTCTCCATCCACATTCACTCTTCCTGTGTACTCCTCTCCATCCACATTCACTCTTCCTGTGCACTCCTCTCCATCCACATTCATTCCTCCTGTTCACTCCTCTCCATCCACATTCATTCCTCCTGTGCACTCCTCTCCATCCACATTCGCTCCTCCTGTGTACTCCTCTCCATTCACATTCACTCCTCCTGTGCACTCCTCTCCATCCACATTCATTCCTCCTGTTCACTCCTCTCCATCCACATACAGTCCTCCTGTGCACTCCTCTCCATCCACATTCGCTCCTCCTGTGTACTCCTCTCCATTCACATTCACTCCTCCTGTGCACTCCTCTCCATCCACATTCATTCCTCCTGTTCACTCCTCTCCATCCACATACAGTCCTCCTGTGCACTCCTCTCCATCCACATTCGCTCCTCCTGTGTACTCCTCTCCATTCACATTCACTCCTCCTGTGCACTCCTCTCCATCCACATTCACTCCTCCTGTGTACTCCTCTCCATCCACATTCACTCTTCCTGTGTACTCCTCTCCATCCACATTCACTCTTCCTGTGCACTCCTCTCCATCCACATTCACTCTTCCTGTGCACTCCTCTCCATCCACATTCATTCCTCCTGTTCACTCCTCTCCATCCACATTCACTCCTCCTGTGCACTCCTCTCCATCCACATTCGCTCCTCCTGTGTACTCCTCTCCATCCACATTCGCTCCTCCTGTGTACTCCTCTCCATCCACATTCACTCTTCCGGTGTACTCCTCTCCATCCACATTCGCTCCTCCTGTGTACTCCTCTCCATCCACATTCACTCTTCCGGTGTACTCCTCTCCATCCACATTCACTCCTCCTGTGTACTCCTCTCCATCCACATTCACTCTTCCTGTGTACTCCTCTCCATCCACATTCACTCTTCCGGTGTACTCCTCTCCATCCACATTCACTCCTCCTGTGCACTCCTCTCCATCCACATTCACTCCTCCTGTGCACTCCTCTCCATCCACATTCACTCCTCCTGTGCACTCCTCTCCATCCACATTCACTCTTCCTGTGTACTCCTCTCCATCCACATTCACTCCTCCTGTGCACTCCTCTCCATCCACATTCACTCCTCCTGTGCACTCCTCTCCATCCACATTCACTCCTCCTGTGCACTCCTCTCCATCCACATTCACTCTTCCTGTGTACTCCTCTCCATCCACATTCACTCCTCCTGTGCACTCCTCTCCATCCACATTCACTCTTCCGGTGTACTCCTCTCCATCCACATTCACTCCTCCTGTGCACTCCTCTCCATCCACATTCACTCCTCCTGTGTACTCCTCTCCATCTTCATTCAGTCGGCCGGATTGGATTTGAATTTTTCTGCCCCATGCCTCCCTCCATGTTTTCTCTCTCACTTTATCTTTTTTTTTTTTTTTTAAAACTCTTTTTATTAAAATGTTTGCACAGTACAGCGTCAAGGAGGCACATAAACGGTTACATTGCACATATCTAATTATATCTCACTCTAGGAATACAAAAGAAAAAAAACCTGAGGACAATATTAACCCCAAAACCTCAACGGAGGAAAGTAACAACATTTACTGGGTATTGGATGAGCCGAGGGGGACACTCAAGGTACCCCAATACATCCCTATATAGTATACAGTATCCATAGTCATTAGTTGTAAACAAGCTCGTAGAGAGCAGATACACACAACCTTCACTTATCTTTATCTTCTTAACATTTGGTTGTCATTTCCCAAAACATTCTAAGAAGTATCTTTATTTTTATTTCTTTATTTCTTGAAAATGATAAATGGTTTTCCAAATTTTTTACAAATAAATATGTGAAAAGCGTGGCGTGCATTTGTATTCAGCCCCCTTTACTCAGATATCCCCCAACTAAAATCTAGTGGAACCAATTGTCTTCAGAAGTCACCTAATTAGTAGAGTCCATCTGTGTGTAATTTAATCTCAGTATAAATACAGCTGTTCTGAGAAGCCCTCAGAGGTTTGTTAGAGAACCTTAGTGAAGAAACCACATCATAAAGGCCAAGGAACACACCAGACAGGTCAGAGATAAAGTTGTGGAGAAGTATAAAGCAGGGTTAGGTTATAATAAAATTCCAAGTTTTGAACATCTCACAGAGCTCTGTTCAATCCATCATCCGAAAATGGAAAGAGTATGGCACAACGGCAAACCTACCAAGACATGGCCGTCCACCTAAACTGACCGACCGGGCAAGGAGAGCAGCCAAGAGGCCCATGGTAACTCTGGAGGAGCTGCAGAGATCCACAGCTCAGGTGGGAGAATCTGTCCACAGGACAACTATTAGTCGTGCTTCTCCACAAATCTGGCCTTTTATGGAAGAGTGACGAGAAGAAAGTCATTGTTAAAAGAAAGCCATAAGAAGTCCCATTTGCAGTTTGCGAGAAGCCATGTGAGGGAAACAGAAAACATGTGGAAGAAGGTGCTCTGGTCAGATGAGACCAAAATGTAACTTTTTGGCCTAAAAGCAAAACACTATGTGTGGCGGAAAACTAACACCGCACATCACCCTGAACACACCATCCCCACCGTGAAGCATGGTGGTGGCAACATCATGTTGTGGAGATGCTTTTCCACAGCAGGGACAGGGAAGCTTGTCAGAGTTGATGGGAAGATGGATGGAGCCAAATACAGGGCAATCTTATAAGAAAACTTGTTTGAGACTCTCAAGCAAAAGACTTGAGACTGGGGGGGGGGAGGTTCACCTTCCAGCAGAACAACAACCCGAAACATACAGCCAGAGATACAATGGAATGGTTTAGATCAAAGCATATTAATGTGTTAGAATGGCCCAGTCAAAGTCCAGACCTAAATCACATTGAGATTCTGTGGCAAGACTTGAAAATTGCTGTTCACAGACGCTCTCCATCCAATCTGACAGAGCTTGAGATATTTTGCAGAATGGGCAGAAATGTCCCTCTCTAGATGTGCAAAGCTGGTAGAGACATCCCCAAAAAGACTTGTAGCTGTAATTGCAGTGAAAGGCGGTTCTACAAAGTATTGACTCCGGAGGGGGGGGGGGGGGGGAGGAGGCGCTATACAAATGCCCCCCACACTTTTCACATATTTATTTGTAAAAAAAAAATGGAAAACCATTTATCATTTTCCTTCCACTTCCCAATTAGGTGGCACTTTGTGTTGGTCCATCACACAAAATGCCAATAAAATACATTTACGTTTCTGGTTGTAACAGACAAAATGTGGAAAATTTCAAGGGGTATGAATACTTTTTCAATGCACTGTATAGCCATGGACGAAGAGAAGTACATATCAAAGATGGGGGTCTTTTTATTTCTTTTATATGGAAAATTGTAAATTGAACTTATTTTGTCTAATACAACAACTTTTACACCAAAAAAATCAGTCCTGCATTGATCAGCTCTGACAAGGACGGAACAGCTGTCTGGACACCACACCAGGACACTAACGGTAAAATAGCAAAGGATTTATTGGAGAAAGTCGAATACATGTAACTTTTTTTTTATAACTTAATACCTGGAGCAGATCTAGGAAGTACAATGCTAAAAATAGTTCCTAAAAAGGCACTCGAGAGAGGGAATTTTTCTTTTACTTCCTTGGTAACAATGTAGCTTTAAAAATATATCACCCCCCCCCCCCCCCTTAGTTTTATTATATTTTCAGCCATCGACAGATCCACAGGACCACCTGCCTGGGTACTTGTTGCTAACCTACCAACATACCCCTCCATGGCAACTCATTTAACAGACACAACTTGTAATAGAAATACATCATAAGAAATACTCTGACTAAAGAATTGTAATGTCCCATCTATTTCTAGATGTCCAGGTCCCCCATACATCCAATTCATTGCATCAGACAAACTGTTGAAGGTGTCCGTAGGGGTTCCCGCATTGCATGTCTGGAAAGCTTTCCCAATGTCTGGCTATTCTGGAAAGCGTATATGATGATGATACCGATGGGGCTGCCTTCAGGAGATGAATCTTCACTATGTTGGTCAATGTGACAGGTACCTGCAAAAATATTATGATTATTGTCATTGTGACATATTTAAAGTGTTTGTAAACCCTTACATATACCCGGTAAAGTGACTGGCCTCACAAAGATGAAAAAAATCCTCCTACATAAGTTTTACCTGTTTACCTGCAGCCCTCTCTTCTCTACAGCCATTCAAAGCCCATAATTTATGCAGCTTGTCTACGCTTTCAGAAAACAGGGGGCAGGGAGCTGAAGTTACCCTTTGCAGAGCTCAGTGGGAGCTGATAGGAAGGGAAGGGACACCCTCCGCCTCACGCACCAAACAGGAACAGAGCTGAGGCTGTTAATAAGAGGCTGTTAGCTGGAGCTCCCTTCCCTGTCACCTTTTATCTCTTGGTGTCAGGAAAACTATCTCATGCAGATAGCAGAGGAACGAGGCAGCAGACAAAAATGACACTTGGTGCTCTTGATTGAGAGAAATACACACTATAGAGGGATATGCTTTGTTCATATTTGTCATGTCTGAAGTTTACAACCACTTTAATGATTATGAAAATAAAATTGTATACCCATATACAGAAGGAAAGAAAAGAAATGCAGGAAGGAGGAGGCAGGGGGGGGAAGAAAGAAAAAAAAAATTAAAGAAAAAACGTCCTTCTTCGCTTTCTCAGCTCTCTTCCCTTCCTTTATGATTCTCTCCCTTTTTTTTCTTTTGTTTCTCTGCCTTTTTCTCTCTCCTTCTATTTTTTTTTCTTCCTTTATTTTCTTCCCCCCCCCCCCCTCTCTGTCTGCTTCTGTTCCATTGTTCTCTCCCATACTTCTGTGTTTGCTCCCTCAGGTTCCTTTTCCCTTTCCTTTTCTTTTCCTTTATTTTCTTTTCCTTTCTTTTCTTTTCCTTTCCTTTCCCTTTTTGTTTCTTTTCCTTTCTTTTCCTTTTTGTTTCTTTTCCTTTCCTTTCTTTTCCTTTCCTTTCCTTTTCCTTTTTGTTTTTTCCTTTTCATTTATTTTCCTTTTCTTTCTTTTGCTTTCCTTTCTTTTCCCTTTCCTTTCCTTTCTTTTACTTTTCTTTACTTTCTTTTCCTTCCCTTTCCTTTCTTTTCCTTTTTTTTCCTTTCCTTTTTGTTTCTTTTCCTTTCTTTTTCTTTTTGTTTCTTTTCCTTTCCTTTTTGTTTCTTTTCCTTTCTTTTCCTTTCCTTTCTTTTCTTTTCTTTTCCTTTCCTTTTCCTTTCTTTTTCTTTCTTTTCCTTTTCTTTTCCTATCTGTTCCAATCTTTTTTTTTCTTTTATTTTCCTTTTCCTTTTCTCTTGCTTTTCCTTTCTTTTCCTTTTCCTTTCCTTTTCCTTTTTTTTCCCTTCCCTTCTTTTCCCTTTCCTTTCTTTTCCTTTTGTTTCCTTTTTCTTTTCTTTTCCTTTTCCTTTCTTTTACTTTGCACTTTGCTTCCTTTCCCCCCTCTCTGTCTGCTTCTATTCCTTTATCAGCATTGCCTGTGGTCTCTTTGCAGCTGATCTTTCCCCTATTACTGACTTCCCATGCCTTGTCTCTGCATGGAGGCAGACATCTTGGTAGAGGAGCAGGACGTTGTCTATTTATGTTAGAGCTACCCCCCTGATAATTGGTGGATAGTATTGATCAATAACATGTAGGTAAGGTAGAGAAAGCACAGATCCACAGAATCAGGGGGAAGCAGAAACAGGGAGATCCATGCACTGCAAGTTTCCAGGTACATCTTTCTCTCCAGCAAGGAGAACTGTGATCAGCACAGCAGTGACATCACCAAATCTCTGCAGCAGTGGCTTGAATCTCACACTGCATATATACAGCAATGAGGTCCAAGGGAAAAGGGGAATTTAGAGTGTACTGCTTGGGCACAATTCATACCTCTAGATGTTCCCTATAAGATTGCAAATCTTCGCTTTTTGAGTTCAGGTCCACTTTAAATTCCCCTGATTGGGTGAGAAAGTAGAGAGAAGATGGCAGAGAAACCGAGACAAGTAGGTCATTCAGAGAGAGAGAGAATGGGTAAGATAAAAGAAAGGAGAACAAGTGAGAAGGGGAAATTGAAATGAGAGGTGAACAGAAGGGAAAGGGAACTGGTGACCTTAGGAAATGCAGAAAGACTTACACATAGAGAGGTAGATTGTTATAACTCACCATATGGTACTCTTCTGTATCTAAAATGTGCTGTTTATTTCTCATGTATTTTTCCCACCTTCTGAAATGACATAAAACACCAATTTATTTTTAAGTGTCGGTTCACACTGCACCGATGCGGGAACCCTGCGAATCCACTGTGGGTTCCCGCATCGCATGTCTCCCGGCGGCAGTTTACACTGCCCTATGTGAACTGCGTATCTGTGCCCATCAGTGCTGCCTGTCAGTGTCTATCAGTGCTGCCTGTCAGTGTCTATCAGTGCTGCCTGTCAGTGTCTATCAGTGATGCCTGTCAGTGAACATCAATGCAACCTATCAGTGCCGCCTATCAGTGCCACACAGCCAGCCCTCCTGTACTGGGCCCAGACCCTATCAGTTTAAAAGGGGGGCCTTGGCACCTGCTGAGCAGGAGGTCCAGCTGTGCTGTCTTACTGCAGATACTGATCCTCTTTTGCCCCCTCTTGCAGTGCTGCTAGCTTCTTTCTCCCGGCTGCACTGCAGGGGGATTGTTCCTAGCACATGCAGCCCTTCCATCTGTTGTCCGGGCCCTTCTGTGTGCCCCTTTCCCCCGCAGTGCTGCCGGCTTCCCTCCTCTCTAGTTCTGCCGGAAGCTGCACACATGGGGATGTTTTGGGATGTGGATCGGGGGAAGGGGCTGGTAAATATGTAATTTACTGGCCTCTTCCATTCCTGAATGAACACAGTTGGCAATTTGTACCATTCACTTCTGTGTCCAATCGTCATTGAAGCATAGTAAGCTGTGTTTACTAGGCTTCAGTTTATGAATGAGCAGGGAGCCTCGGAGCGCGTCCCTATTCGTTCTTTATTCATCTGTGCAGCTGAGGCTACAGAGAAAGGGACTGATAAATCATGTTTTGCAATGCGATCAGCCAGAGTAGTGTCCTCTGCGGGAGGCAAAGTATTTCTGGACCAATTGTGAAATGCACAGCATTGAACAGCCTATGTAAAGACTACTACTTTTCAGAAAAAACAAGGCTACCTTGTCTACAGAAATATTTAGGATCTCCAAATTTACCCCAAGCGATTAAGATCCGGCCGGAGATTTGGTGTCCCTGCATCTATCGATTGGTGAGGACGGTTCCTGAGGATTTCACATCTACACCTTTGCCTGATTGACCCACCACCGCTGGTGTGTGTGTCCACATATAGGGGTAAGAGTACCCATTGCTTTTTTCCCCATTTCTGGTGTTGGAATCACGTCCCCGGGTGTTGCAGTTTTATGTATACATATATTCTACACGAATTTGAAGTCGCCATGGATATACCGTTTTTTGATTGACTGCAATTATTCTCAGTTCATTCACTGAGCATTTCATTGGACTTGGCTGTCAGCCACTTCACTTTACAGAACTTTTATATATGAGTTTGCATTTTTCACAATTGCTTGTTATTTATATATATTTTGGGGTCACTCCCTCCTTTTATATTGAATAGTTAGTTCAATTATCATAAGCCCAGATTCACCTTTATATCTGTGTTTTCACATAGCATCTTGGCGCTGCATTTTTTATTTTCTGATAAATCTGTGTCCTTCGTCACTGCCAAGTAGGCTGTATAGGGCCCAGTGATTTCTAATAGCAGATCAGTGCCACACATCAATGCAGCCTCCTCGGTGCCCATCAGTGCAGCCTATTAGTGCCCATCATGCAGCCTATCAGTGCACTTTATTGAAAGAAAAAAATTACTTATTTTGAAAATTTTATAACAGAAACTAAGGCCCCTTTCACACTGGGGCGGGGAGGTGTGCTGGCGGTATAGTATATTTTTAGCGCCGTTATACCGTCATTTTTACCACGATATTTGGCCGCTAGCGGGGTGATTTTAACCTCCGCTAGAGGCCGAAAAAGGGTTAATACGGCCGGCAATGCGCCTCTGCAGAGGCACATTGCCGGCGGTATTACCACGGTTTCCCATTGCTTTCAATGGGCAGCAGCGGTAAAGGAGCAGTATGGCAATTTGGGGGAGCAGGTTAATGTCCCTGTAGACGTCCTGTTAGGAACAAAACGCGTCGGGCTATGCATTTTGCTTCCCATGTTGCCTTTTAATATATGAACTGTGATCACTTTTTATTTCTGTATGTTGGTGTTTTTTTGATTAAAAACCCATTTTTTGATCTACACCATTGGAGCCCCCTATTTTTTTCTTCTCTTTGCATGAATTCGGTGAGGAAAAGTTTTTTCAGTTTTCTCCAGTTGGTCCTTTTACAATACCCTTGTCGGGGTATTTTCCACCTAAGTTTGTTTGTATCCCACCGTCCGGTTGAATACCAGGATCCAGAATATCAATCTTCTGGTAAGATCTCCAGCCTTGAGGGTATTGGAGACCCAAGAAGTATTACATCCATCAGTTCCATCCAGGATTGTTGACATCTGACCGTTCAGCCGGTACACCTCATCATCCATCAGAGACCCGGTGACGTTCCTGTGGAGCATCCGTTGGGGATACTCTTTAGCTCGATTGATCCGCTGTCGTATGACATTCGGGTCCAACGTTTCTGGTAAGCACACATGAATGTCATCATCCACGTGAAGAATTGTGCCAGAATTTCTACATCCATTTCATGTTATTTATCCACTGTTTTGGACACTTATCACTCTGTTTAGTGTTGGGGACACTTTAGATATTGGGTGGGGCGTTCAACCTGCCCCTTCCCATCCTTTTTTTGTGTGTTTCTATATATAGTCACATTTGAGTTACAGTCCAGCTCCCACTGGCCTACATGTAGCGCTGCACTATTACCTTCCACTTTGTTTGAATTTGTCACATTCCAGTACAGCTGCTTCACTTCCCTTGAGTTGTTATTATTTATGTATTTTTTGGGGTAGCGCATTTATTTCCTTTTATCATTCATTTTTGCACTCTCCAGTTTTAGTAAATCAATCACCGTATAGATTGATTTACTAAAACTGGAGAATGCTAAAATGAAGCTTTGACAATAAAAACCTGGAAGCTGATTGGTGTCTATGCAGAGCCGTTTTAGTAAATCAACTCCACTGCCTTTACTTGGAGCCGTACACCAGCATGGCTGTCATCCTGGATGCAGTTGCTGTGCCTGTGCAGTGGCTGCATCCCATATTTGACAGGAGTGGGACTGCCTGCGTAGGGATCCACAGAACACCTGTGCATCCGCATGCTGGTAAACATGGCCGTCACACAGCTCAGTACACCTGTGTGCATAGGCGTGCACACAGGGTGTGCCAGGTGTGCCCAGGCACACCCTAATCACCCTTTACAGCACAGATTCCCCCTACTGCCCTGGCTCCCCCCTTCCCCCTGCAGTGCTACCAGCTTCCCTCCTCTCCCACCAGCTGTTGCTGCAAGGATGTTTTAGGATGAGTGGAGGAAGGGGCCGGTAAATATGTAATTGACCATCCCCTTCCCTTTCTGAATGAACATTGTGAGTGATCAGTAGTGTGTGCTTGAGCTTTG
>CM055127.1:156215895-156325895 GCA_029206835.1 Rana muscosa | reverse complement strand
TGATAGGGGGCATTGATGAGCACTGATAAGTGGCACTGATGGCCACTGATAAGAGGCATTGGTAAACACATATTTGTGGCCCTGATAGGCAGCACAGATGGGCACTGATAGGTGGCATTGATGAGCACTGATATGTGGCACTGATAGACAACACTGATGGCCATTGATTGGCAGCATTGATAAGCACTAATAGGTTGCACTGATGGGCACTAATAGGCAGCATTGATGAGCACTGATAGGTGGCAGTAATAAGATGTCCACATTTCCAAACTACTAATCAGGGACACCCTCCCTTTCGAAAAATCAGCTTGTGCTGTAACGAATCACAGCACAGTGATTGGACACAAAAGGCAGGATTTATGATTTCTCCAATCACAAGCAGGGGGTGGGGATTGTGCTTCTCCCGACATTCCCGGCCAGGACAAGTACTGTCAATGAGTAAAGCGGTGATGTGGCGGCCTTTTTTGAGGCCATCAGATTGGCCCGGGGAATGGCTGTGTCAGTTTCATTCCGGGACACTGTATTGTCCTGGCATGAAGGTACCCGGGACAGACCTGCAATATGCGGGACTGTCCCGGGCAATCCGGGACACGTGGTCACCCTAGGCAGTAATAGGCGGCAGTGATGGGGACTGATAGGCAGCACTGATGGGCACTGATAGACGGCACTGATAGGCAGCACAGATTGGCACTGATAAGTGACATTGATAAGCACTGCTAAGCACTGATAGGCAGCAGCACTGATAGGTGACACTGATGAGCACTGATAGGCAGCACTGATAATCAGTGTAAACAATGTACTGACAGTCATGCTGGTTAACGCCTCTCCTTTCCTTAAACAGACACATTGTGGGAAGGAAGGACTGCCGATAACTGGCAAGTCTGCTTCCATGTAATCAGCTGATCACATGGTAAAGGGCCGCTGGGGTTAGACCTTTATCGTGATCTGTGATCAGCTGTGTCACAGAGCGTGCTGGATGCGCACCCCAGGCGGCACGCGGGAGGCAGGGTTCAGTGGAGGATGTCCATGGACACCTTCCCAGAACTGGAAGCCCAGGGCTTATATGGAAGGGGGGGGTGGCGGGGTTAGGGGAGTTTCTTGCACCGGGGGCCCTGAAGGATCTAGTTACTCCTCTGTACTTGGATACCACTCTTCGAGAAGCCCTTATCTTTCATTCCTCCTGCCACTCTAACTAAAATAGGGATTCGTTAGTGGAGGCGAGGAGGGTGATGGAGTTGGAAGGTGGGAGGCAATGAGAGGAGGTGGGAGCCAAGAGTTCAGCTTTATTATAAATTGAATTTGCAACCTAATATGGTTTTGCTGGATGACATAATGTACTGTCACAGTCTGATATGTTCTTGCTGGTTCCTATATTTGCTGTTGCTGGTTGATGAAATTTGCTGTGTAATATATCTTTACCAAACATTAACAACCATTAACATAAAACAACCATGTTATTTTTACTGCTTGGAAACATTTGTTCAACCTTTTAACTACCTGGCCCTTTAAGAGCTTTTAGTCAACTCTTTCAGGATATTGAAATGATAGCGTAGCCTCTAAACATTTAAACATATAATCTATAATAAGAACATTGTACCATCATCCAGGAGATAGAGTATATAAGGATCGGGATGTTTTGGTCCCAAAACCAAAATTCCAAAAAAAAGGGGGGGCAATTAGACTATCTCGGTACAGGTAGGAGGCTGAAATCAGGTATAAAGACAAATAATTAGGAAAGTAACTGAAAATTGTTTTATTAATACAAAATCAATAAAAACAACAATATACATATACAATTAAAAACAGGGCGTGACAGACCATAGAAATCACCAGTATAAAAGTCCCCCGAAGGGGAGAATCACAGTGGGATGTGGGTCGCAAGGGGCATCTCTACTAGTTTTGCAGTTTATTACCGCTTCATCGGGAGAATGTCTGCAATCATTTAAATAATTTAATCTATGAACTGTACAATTAATGAAATCAAAAATACAGTATCATGAGTAGGGATGAGCTTCGTGTTCGAGTCGAACATACGTTCGACTCGAACATCGGCTGTTCGATCGTTCGACGAAGATCGAACGATTTGGGGCGTTCGCGCCAAATTCGAGTGACGCGAACGGCCCACAATGCACTACGCCATCGCAGTGTCATCCAGGCGCTGTGATTGGCCAAGCATGCACTGTGACCCCGCATGCTTGGCCAATCACAGCGCCGGCAGCGAGGAGAGCAATGATTGGCCACAGGCAGGATGCCTGTGGCCAATTATTGCTGAGGGTGTTTAGTACACGCCCCACACTATAAAAGGCCGCCAGCACGGCGGCCTAGTGTAGTGTGTTCCGGAGCAGGGATAGAGCAGCATAGGCAGGGACAGTGACTGTTATTTCTTTCTTGCTTAACCTGGATTCCTTTAGTTTAGGGAAAGAGAAGGATAGGTAGGGAGAGTGTCAGTGTGTTTTGTGCTTGTGCTATAGTGTGCTTAAAAAAAACATTTATTCTAGGGACAGAAAACTGTAGGTAGGGACAGTGTCAGTTTCTTTCACTCTGCAAGTCCTTGTTTCCAGGGACCTGGAAGGACAGTGAGTGAATTGTCCTTGTGCTATATTGTGCTTAAAAAAACATTTATTCTAGGGACAGAAAACTGTAGGTAGGGAGAGTGTCAGTTTCTTTCACTCTGCAAGTCCTTGTTTCCAGGGACCTGTAAGGACAGTGAGTGAATTGTCCTTGTGCTATATTGTGCTTAAAAAAAACATTTATTCTAGGGACAGAAAACTGTAGGTAGGGAGAGTGTCAGTTTATTTCACTCTGCAAGTCCTTGTTTCCAGGGACCTGGAAGGACAGTGAGTGAATTCTCCTTGTGCTATATTGTGCTTAAAAAAAACATTTATTCTAGGGACAGAAAACTGTAGGTAGGGACAGTGTCAGTTTCTTTCACTCTGCAAGTCCTTGTTTCCAGGGACCTGTAAGGACAGTGAGTGAATTGTCCTTGTGCTATATTGTGATTAAAAAAAACATTTTTTCTAGGGACAGAAAACTGTAGGTAGGGAGAGTGTTTTTTTTCTTTCACTCTGCAAGTCCTTGTTTCCAGGGACCTGTAAGGACAGTGAGTGAATTGTCCTTGTGCTATATTGTGCTTAAAAAAAACATTTATTCTAGGGACAGAAAACTGTAGGTAGGGAGAGTGTCAGTTTATTTCACTCTGCAAGTCCTTGTTTCCAGGGACCTGGAAGGACAGTGAGTGAATTGTCCTTGTGTTATATTGTGATTAAAAAAAACATTTTTTCTAGGGACAGAAAACTGTAGGTAGGGAGAGTGTTTTTTTTCTTTCACTCTGCAAGTCCTTGTTTCCAGGGACCTGTAAGGACAGTGAGTGAATTGTCCTTGTGCTATATTGTGATTAAAAAAAACATTTTTTCTAGGGACAGAAAACTGTAGGTAGGGAGAGTGTTTTTTTTCTTTCACTCTGCAAGTCCTTGTTTCCAGGGACCTGTAAGGACAGTGAGTGAATTGTCCTTGTGCTATATTGTGCTTAAAAAAAACATTTATTCTAGGGACAGAAAACTGTAGGTAGGGAGAGTGTCAGTTTATTTCACTCTGCAAGTCCTTGTTTCCAGGGACCTGGAAGGACAGTGAGTGAATTGTCCTTGTGCTATATTGTGATTAAAAAAAACATTTATTCTAGGGACAGAAAACTGTAGGTAGGGAGAGTGTCAGTTTCTTTCACTCTGCAAGTCCTTGTTTCCAGGGACCTGTAAGGACAGTGAGTGAATTGTCCTTGTGCTATATTGTGCTTAAAAAAAACATTTATTCTAGGGACAGAAAACTGTAGGTAGGGAGAGTGTCAGTTTATTTCACTCTGCAAGTCCTTGTTTCCAGGGACCTGGAAGGACAGTGAGTGAATTGTCCTTGTGTTATATTGTGATTAAAAAAAACATTTTTTCTAGGGACAGAAAACTGTAGGTAGGGAGAGTGTTTTTTTTCTTTCACTCTGCAAGTCCTTGTTTCCAGGGACCTGTAAGGACAGTGAGTGAATTGTCCTTGTGCTATATTGTGCTTAAAAAAAACATTTATTCTAGGGACAGAAAACTGTAGGTAGGGAGAGTGTCAGTTTATTTCACTCTGCAAGTCCTTGTTTCCAGGGACCTGGAAGGACAGTGAGTGAATTGTCCTTGTGTTATATTGTGATTAAAAAAAACATTTTTTCTAGGGACAGAAAACTGTAGGTAGGGAGAGTGTTTTTTTTCTTTCACTCTGCAAGTCCTTGTTTCCAGGGACCTGTAAGGACAGTGAGTGAATTGTCCTTGTGCTATATTGTGATTAAAAAAAACATTTTTTCTAGGGACAGAAAACTGTAGGTAGGGAGAGTGTTTTTTTTCTTTCACTCTGCAAGTCCTTGTTTCCAGGGACCTGTAAGGACAGTGAGTGAATTGTCCTTGTGCTATATTGTGCTTAAAAAAAACATTTATTCTAGGGACAGAAAACTGTAGGTAGGGAGAGTGTCAGTTTATTTCACTCTGCAAGTCCTTGTTTCCAGGGACCTGGAAGGACAGTGAGTGAATTGTCCTTGTGCTATATTGTGATTAAAAAAAACATTTTTTCTAGGGACAGAAAACTGTAGGTAGGGAGAGTGTCAGTTTATTTCACTCTGCAAGTCCTTGTTTCCAGGGACCTGGAAGGACAGTGAGTGAATTGTCCTTGTGTTATATTGTGATTAAAAAAAACATTTTTTCTAGGGACAGAAAACTGTAGGTAGGGAGAGTGTTTTTTTTCTTTCACTCTGCAAGTCCTTGTTTCCAGGGACCTGTAAGGACAGTGAGTGAATTGTCCTTGTGCTATATTGTGATTAAAAAAAACATTTTTTCTAGGGACAGAAAACTGTAGGTAGGGAGAGTGTTTTTTTTCTTTCACTCTGCAAGTCCTTGTTTCCAGGGACCTGTAAGGACAGTGAGTGAATTGTCCTTGTGCTATATTGTGCTTAAAAAAAACATTTATTCTAGGGACAGAAAACTGTAGGTAGGGAGAGTGTCAGTTTATTTCACTCTGCAAGTCCTTGTTTCCAGGGACCTGGAAGGACAGTGAGTGAATTGTCCTTGTGTTATATTGTGATTAAAAAAAACATTTTTTCTAGGGACAGAAAACTGTAGGTAGGGAGAGTGTTTTTTTTCTTTCACTCTGCAAGTCCTTGTTTCCAGGGACCTGTAAGGACAGTGAGTGAATTGTCCTTGTGCTATATTGTGATTAAAAAAAACATTTTTTCTAGGGACAGAAAACTGTAGGTAGGGAGAGTGTTTTTTTTCTTTCACTCTGCAAGTCCTTGTTTCCAGGGACCTGGAAGGACAGTGAGTGAATTCTCCTTGTGCTATATTGTGCTTAAAAAAAACATTTATTCTAGGGACAGAAAACTGTAGGTAGGGAGAGTGTCAGTTTATTTCACTCTGCAAGTCCTTGTTTCCAGGGACCTGGAAGGACAGTGAGTGAATTGTCCTTGTGCTATATTGTGATTAAAAAAAACATTTTTTCTAGGGACAGAAAACTGTAGGTAGGGAGAGTGTTTTTTTTCTTTCACTCTGCAAGTCCTTGTTTCCAGGGACCTGGAAGGACAGTGAGTGAATTCTCCTTGTGCTATATTGTGCTTAAAAAAAACATTTATTCTAGGGACAGAAAACTGTAGGTAGGGAGAGTGTCAGTTTATTTCACTCTGCAAGTCCTTGTTTCCAGGGACCTGTAAGGACAGTGAGTGAATTGTCCTTGTGCTATATTGTGCTTAAAAAAACATTTATTCTAGGGACAGAAAACTGTAGGTAGGGAGAGTGTCAGTTTCTTTCACTCTGCAAGTCCTTGTTTCCAGGGACCTGTAAGGACAGTGAGTGAATTGTCCTTGTGCTATATTGTGCTTAAAAAAAACATTTATTCTAGGGACAGAAAACTGTAGGTAGGGAGAGTGTCAGTTTATTTCACTCTGCAAGTCCTTGTTTCCAGGGACCTGGAAGGACAGTGAGTGAATTGTCCTTGTGTTATATTGTGATTAAAAAAAACATTTTTTCTAGGGACAGAAAACTGTAGGTAGGGAGAGTGTTTTTTTTCTTTCACTCTGCAAGTCCTTGTTTCCAGGGACCTGTAAGGACAGTGAGTGAATTGTCCTTGTGCTATATTGTGATTAAAAAAAACATTTTTTCTAGGGACAGAAAACTGTAGGTAGGGAGAGTGTTTTTTTTCTTTCACTCTGCAAGTCCTTGTTTCCAGGGACCTGGAAGGACAGTGAGTGAATTCTCCTTGTGCTATATTGTGCTTAAAAAAAACATTTATTCTAGGGACAGAAAACTGTAGGTAGGGAGAGTGTCAGTTTATTTCACTCTGCAAGTCCTTGTTTCCAGGGACCTGTAAGGACAGTGAGTGAATTGTCCTTGTGCTATATTGTGCTTAAAAAAACATTTATTCTAGGGACAGAAAACTGTAGGTAGGGAGAGTGTCAGTTTCTTTCACTCTGCAAGTCCTTGTTTCCAGGGACCTGTAAGGACAGTGAGTGAATTGTCCTTGTGCTATATTGTGCTTAAAAAAAACATTTATTCTAGGGACAGAAAACTGTAGGTAGGGAGAGTGTCAGTTTATTTCACTCTGCAAGTCCTTGTTTCCAGGGACCTGGAAGGACAGTGAGTGAATTGTCCTTGTGTTATATTGTGATTAAAAAAAACATTTTTTCTAGGGACAGAAAACTGTAGGTAGGGAGAGTGTTTTTTTTCTTTCACTCTGCAAGTCCTTGTTTCCAGGGACCTGTAAGGACAGTGAGTGAATTGTCCTTGTGCTATATTGTGATTAAAAAAAACATTTTTTCTAGGGACAGAAAACTGTAGGTAGGGAGAGTGTCAGTTTCTTTCACTGTGAAAGTCCTTGTTTCAAGGGACAGAGAAGGACACCTGAAGGTAGCCCTTATTGCTTTTTTCCCATCTCCCTGCAGGCCATCTATTAGAATGTCTGGAAGGCAAACAAGGAGAGGCAGACAGTCAGGAGGCAATAAAAGAGGGCAAGCAGGCTCTGTGTCTGGGGGCAACAGTGCTGGTCGTGGACGCGGTGCATTGTCATCAGCACATGGCCATGGGACACGCTTGTCCTTCTTTTCGGCAGCTGGACATGTTGAGCCACATCATGCCGAAGACTTGGTAGAGTGGATGACCAAGCCCTCCTCCTCCTCCTCATCCTCTCTCACCCAGGCTCAGGGTACTGGAAAAGCAGCTGCCAAAGCGTCGTCTTCCCTGGTATCAATGTCAGACAAATCATCAGTCACTCCTTCCCTAGACCCACCATGTCCTCCTCCTGAGGAGTCCCCCGAACTGTTTCAGCACAGTGTTGGGTACATGCTCCAGGAGGATGCCCAGCGTTTCGAAGGGTCTGATGATGAAACCCAGCTAGAGGAAGGCAGTAGCGTGAGAGCAGACAGAGGGGATGCTCAAGAAGGACACCAATCTGGCAGTCATGTTCCAGCAGCTGCAGCATACTGCCAGATTGGCTCCAGTGATGAGGAGGGAGGGGATGATGAGGTCACTGACTCCACGTGGGTGCCTAATAGGAGAGAGGAGGAGGAGGAGGATGAGGAGGAGGCACATCTCCAACGAGGCAGGATGCCCTTTGGTGGCCAGCGTAAGGGCAGTACACCGACGGAATCACACCGCAGAGCTCCGCCTGTGCAGGGCGCTGCCTCTGCCCGTCATTCAAAAAGTTCTTTGGTGTGGGCCTTTTTTGAGGCTAGTGCATCAGATCGCACAGCTGCTGTTTGCAACATATGTCTCAAGCGTATATCGCGTGGCCAAAACATCAGCCGCTTGGGTACCACATGCCTGACCAGACATATGTTGACCTGCCATGCAGCTCGTTGGCAAGCCTACCTCAAAGACCCACACCAAAGAACAAAGCGGACCTCTCCTTGCACCGCATCAGCTGGGATCTCCAACCCCACTATAACTTCAGTCCTCTCTGAAACATGCACTGAGAGGAATGAAGGTGTAGAATTAGGTGTGTCACAGCCAAGTACTTGCGCCCACTCTGCTAGCAGTACACCGACGTCCGATTCTAGCAGGCAAATTTCCCTGCCCCAGCTGCTGGACCGTCGAAAGAAGTTCACTCCCAGCCATCCACATGCCCAGCGGTTGAATACTAGCTTGGCTAAATTGCTAGCGCTTCAACTGCTGCCTTTTCAGTTGGTAGACTCGGCCCCCTTCCGTGAGTTTGTGCAATGTGCAGTTCCTCAGTGGCAGGTTCCCAAACGCCACTTTTTCTCACGGAAGGCTATTCCGGCTCTCTACCGGCATGTGGAAGGCAATGTCTTGGCCTCGCTGGACAGGGCGGTCAGCGGTAAGGTGCATATTACCGCTGACTCATGGTCCAGCAGGCATGGACAGGGACGTTACCTTTCTTTCACGGCCCATTGGGTCACTCTTTTGGCAGCTGGGAAGGATTCAGGACAAGGTGCAGTAGTGTTGGAGGTTGTCCCACCGCCACGCCTCCAAAATGCTACTACTGGTTGTGACACACCTCTCTCCTCCACCCCCTCCTCTTCTTCTTCCTCCATGGCCTCTTCCTGTGGTTTGTCCTATGAACCAGCGGTGCTCCGTAGCCGTTCACGGGGCTACGCAAGTACGCAGGCAAAAAGATGCCATGCCGTGCTTGCGCTGGTGTGTTTGGGGGACAGAAGCCACACTGGGGCAGAGGTCCTGTCTGCTCTGCAGGGCCAGGCCGAGAGGTGGTTGACGCCACGCCAGCTTAAGCCAGGAATGGTGGTTTGCGACAATGGCACCAACCTCCTCTCCGCCCTCCGACAGGGACAACTGACCCATGTGCCCTGTGTGGCTCACGTCCTTAACCTGGTGGTGCAGCGCTTCTTGGGCAGGTACCCGGGCTTACAGGATGTCCTGAGGCAGGCCAGGAAAGTCTGTGTGCATTTCCGCAGATCTTATAATGCCAGTGCTCGCCTGGCTGAGCTGCAAAAGGAGTTGAACCTGCCCAAGAACCGCCTTATATGTGACATGCCCACCAGGTGGAACTCAACGTTGGCCATGCTGCAGCGGCTGCACACGCAGCAGAGGGCCATCAATGAGTACCTGTGCGACTACGGCACCAGGACAGGGTCAGGGGAGCTTGGTTTTTTTTCTCCACGCCAGTGGGGCATGATCAGGGATGCATGCACTGTCCTGGCACCATTTGAGGAGGCCACGAGGATGGTGAGCAGTGACAGTGCATGCATCAGTGACACTGTACCTCTTGTCCACCTGTTGGAGCACACGCTGCGTGGAATAATGGACAGGGCACTTGAGGCAGAACAGAGGCAGGAAGAGGAGGACTTCCTTGCCTCTCAAGGCCCCCTTTACCCAGACAGTGTTCCTTCTGTCCCACCCATCGCACAGGAAGAGGAGGAGGAGGAGGAGGAGGAGGAGGAGGAGGATTGTGTCAGCATGGAGGTGGAGGCTGGCACTCAGCATCATCAGCAGCAGTCTTTTAGGGATGATTTACAGTCCCAAGAAACCAGTGGACTTGTACGTGGCTGGGAGGAGGTGGCTGCGGATCATGTCGTCCTTAGTGACCCAGAAGACTCCGGAGCGAATGCCTCAGCAAACCTACGCTGCATGGCCTCCCTGATCCTGCAAAGTCTGCGGAAGGATCCTCGTATTCTTCGGATCAAGGAGAGGGACCATTACTGGCTGGCCACTCTCCTTGATCCACGGTACAAGGGTAAGGTTGCGGACCTTATGTTACCGTCGCAGAGGGAGCAGAGGATGAGACAACTCCGGGAGGCCTTGCAGAAAGGTCTGTGCAACGCGTTCCCAGAGACTGGGAGGTTGCAAACTCCTGGTCCTGGACAACGAGTTGCTGAGGCTTCGGCCAGTCAAAGAAGGAGCGGTGGGGAAGGTGGCCGTCTGACCGATGCGTTCAGACAATTCTTTAGTCCGCAGCCCCAAAGTATGATCGGTTCCAGCAACCATCGCCAGCGTCTGATAAACATGGTGCAGGAATATCTAGGGGCAAGGTCAGACTTGGACACCTTCCCCACCGAAAATCCTCTGGCTTACTGGGTCTTGAGGATGGATCACTGGCCAGAGCTTGCACAGTATGCAATTGAGCTACTGGCCTGTCCTGCATCCAGCGTTCTTTCGGAACGCACATTCAGTGCTGCTGGAGGATTTGTCACGGATCACAGGGTGCGCCTGTCCACCGACTCGGTTGATCGACTGACTTTCATCAAGATGAACCAGTCTTGGATCACCACCAGCTACCACACACCTGATGCTGATATAACAGACTAATTGATTTTAACATGTCACATCCCTTCAAGACTGATGCTGATGCTGAGTGCCTGTGCTGTTATGTTGACTGGCTATCCTCCTCCTCCGAGTCCTCAATGATACGATTGATGATGATAGCTTGTAAGATCATTTTTGTTTATGGGTGCCGCCACCAGTGCCTAACGCCCAATTTTTCAGCCCCTGTTTAACAGGGGCGTGTAATTACAATTTTTGAAGCAATACTTTGCAACAGGGCTCATTGCTGTGCTCCAAGTACAGTATCTGTGAGGAGTTGCAGTGTTGTGCCACCAGTGCCTAAGGCCCAATTTTTCAGCCCCTGTTTAACAGGGGCGTGTCATTACAATTTTTGAAGCAATACTTTGCAACAGGGCTCATTGGTGTGCTCCAAGTACAGTATCTGTGAGGAGTTGCAGTGTTGTGCCACCAGTGCCTAAGGCCCAATTTTTCAGCCCCTGTTTAACAGGGGCGTGTCATTACAATTTTTGAAGCAATACTTTGCAACAGGGCTCATTGCTGTGCTCCAAGTACAGTATCTGTGAGGGGTTGCAGTGTTGTGCCACCAGTGCCTAAGGCCCAATTTTTCAGCCCCTGTTCAACAGGGGCATGTAATTACAATTCTTGATCTAATAATTCACAGCAGGGCCCATTGCTGCACCCACCAAGAGTAACTGTCAGGGCTTACAGTGTTGTGGCACCAGCACCACCATCAAAGGCCCAATTTTTACTACCACTGTTCAACAATTATATGTAATTAAAATTCCTGATATAATAGTTGACAGCAGGGCGTTCCAGCAACAACCAAGAGTAACTGTGAGTGCTTACAGTGTTGTGCCAACACCAACAACTAAGGGGCCTATTTCTGCAGAGTATATACGGCAGGTCCCTACTTTCAAACATCCAACTTACAAACGACTCCTACTTGCAAACGCAAGAAGACAACAGGAAGTGAGAGGAAATCTACCACTAGGAAGGAAAATTCTCTCCTGTAAGAATAAATATGGGAGAAAGGTGTCTCCTCTGTACTGATGCTTTATCAGCAATCCTTGTTTCAAGAAAAAGACCACATTTCAAAAAGAGTTGTCATTGGGACGGAAAGTGAGGTGAAATGTTCTGAACAGGGGCACAGACAGCAAAACAAATGTTACAGGGGTGATAACCCTTACCTATGTTTTCCAAAAAGTTTAAAAATAGATTTTTGGTCTGGAGCTACACTTCAACAATGTACCTGTTCAAAATTACAAACAGACTCTACATAAGAACAAACCTACAGTCCCTGTCTTGTATGCACCGCCTGTATAGGGCTGTTCAGAGTATATAGGGCCTTTTTTATTTTATGTGCGGGGTTCCCCTTAATATCCATACAAGACCCAAAGGGGCTGGTAATGGGCTGGGGTAGGGGGGGGTCATGGGGTAGCTATGCCATTTTTCTTAAAGAATTTCATCCATATTACCGGGACCAGACATTACATTAAAGCCGCAAGCAGTTTTAAATGGCTTTTTTTTCCTTTAGAAGTGTCATTTTGTGCAGGGACAGTTCTAAACACGGGAAACACGTGGCACTTCACAGGCATACTTTAGACACCCCCCAGGTACGATATTTAAAGGAATATTTGACTTTTTTTTTTTCACTTTATGCATCATTAAAATGACTGCTCCCGAAAAACGACCGTTTTTAAAACTTCTTTTTGCATTGATACATGTCCCCTGGTGCAGAACCCGGGTTCCCAAACCCTTTTTAGGACAATAACATGCATAATAGTTGTTATAATTAGCACTTTAGAATTCGAACGTTCGCATCCATTGTATTTAATAGGGTTCTAATGTTCGTTCGAACTTTCGGTCCGTTCGCGGGTTCTGGTGCGAACCGAACCCGGGGGTGTTCGGCTCATCACTAATCATGAGTAACAACAGCAAATCAATTAAAACACAGGGGAAAAATCAACAGGGCTGCTTACCTAAAGCCCCTATCAGGTCCGGGACACACAAATCCACCAATGGAGGAGTTCAATTTTTCATCACTACTACACGCGCTCATTCACTTACACTTACCCCACCGGTCAGGCCTCTCTAATTGTTTGTCATCACCCCACATACCTCACTATGGATATATTCCCCCCACCACTCCCCATGTCTACTCACCCACACTCACCCCATTGGTCATTTACATCAATTGTTTCATCTACTTAGATAGTGAGCCCATTATTTGGTACGTCCCCCCTGGTCATCGCGGGGGACTCCTCCATTGGTGGCGTTGTGCGTCCCGGGCCTGATAGGGGCTTTAGGTAAGCAGCCCTGTTGATTTTTCCCCTGTGTTTTAATTGATTTGCTGTTTTTACTCATGATACTGTATTTTTGATTTCATTAATTGTACAGTTCATTGATTATATTATTACGGTAATTGATTGCAGACATTCTCCAGACGAAGCGGAAATAGACCCCAAAACTAGTAGAGATGCCCCTTGCGATGCACATCCCACTGTGATTCTCCCCTTCGGGGGACTCTTATACTGGTGATTTGTATGGTCTGTCACCCCCTGTTTTTAATTGTATATGTATATTGTTGTTTTTATTGATTTTGTATTAATAAAACAAATTTCAGTTACTTTCCTAATTATTTGTCTTTATACCTGATTTTACCCTCCTACCTGTACAGAGATAGTCTAATTGCCCCCTTTTTTTGGGAATTTTGGTTTGGGGACTAGTGATGAGCCGAACACCCCCAGGTTCGGTTCGCACCAGAACCCGCGAACGGACCGAAAGTTCGTACGAACATTAGAACCCTATTAAATACAATGGATGCGAACGTTCGAATTCTAAAGTGCTAATTATAACAACTATTATGCATGTTATTGTCCTAAAAAGGGTTTGGGAACCCGGGTTCTGCACCAGGGGACATGTATCAATGCAAAAAGAAGTTTTAAAAACGGTCGTTTTTCGGGAGCAGTCATTTTAATGATGCATAAAGTGAAAAAAAAAAGTCAAATATTCCTTTAAATATCGTACCTGGGGGGTGTCTAAAGTATGCCTGTGAAGTGCCACGTGTTTCCCGTGTTTAGAACTGTCCCTGCACAAAATGACACTTCTAAAGGAAAAAAAAGCCATTTAAAACTGCTTGCGGCTTTAATGTAATGTCTGGTCCCGGTAATATGGATGAAAATCTTTAAGAAAAATGGCATAGCTACCCCATGACCCCCCCCCCCCCCACCCCAGCCCATTACCAGCCCCTTTGGGTCTTGTATGGATATTAAGGGGAACCCCGCACACAAAATAAAAAAGGCCCTATATACTCTGAACAGCCGTATACAGGCGGTGCATACAAGACAGGGACTGTAGGTTTGTTCTTATGTAGAATGTGTTTGTAATTTTGAACAGGTACATTGTTTAAGTGTAGCTCCAGCCCAAAAATCTATTTTTAAGCTTTTTGGAAAACATAGGTAAGGGTTATCACCCCTGTAACATTTGTTTTGCTGTCTGTGCCCCTGTTCAGAACATTTCACCTCACTTTCCGTCCCAATGACAACTGTTTTTGAAATGTGGTGTTTTTCTTGAAACAAGGATTGCTGATAAAGCATCAGTACAGAGGAGACACCTTTCTCCCATATTTATTCTTACAGGAGAGAATTTTCCTTCCTAGGGGTAGATTTCCTCTCACTTCCTGTTGTCTTCTTGCGTTTGCAAGTAGGAGTCGTTTGTAAGTTGGATGTTTGAAAGTAGGGACCTGCCGTATATACTCTGCAGAAATAGGCCCCTTAGTTGTTGGTGTTGGCACAACACTGTAAGCACTAGGGATGAGCTCGGTGTTCGAGTCGAACATACGTTCGACTCGAACATCGGCTGTTCGATCGTTCGACGAAGATCGAACGATTTGGGCCGTTCGCGCCTAATTCGAGTGACGCGAACGGCCCACAATGCACTACGCCATCGCAGTGTCATCCAGGCGCTGTGATTGGCCAAGCATGCACTGTGACCCCGCATGCTTGGCCAATCACAGCGCCGGCAGCGAGGAGAGCAATGATTGGCCACAGGCAGGATGCCTGTGGCCAATTATTGCTGAGGGTGTTTAGTACACGCCCCACACTATAAAAGGCCGCCAGCACGGCGGCCTAATGTAGTGTGTTCCGGAGCAGGGAAAGAGAAGCATAGGCAGGGACAGTGACATTTATTTTTTCTTGCTTAACCTGGATTCCTTTAGTTTAGGGAAAGAGAAGGATAGGTAGGGAGAGTGTCAGTGTGTTTTACTGTGCGAATCCTTGTTTCTAGGGACAGGGAAGGACAGTGAAGGAAATTCTCCTTGTGCTATAGTGTGCTTTAAAAAAACATTTTTTCTAGGGACAGAAAACTATAGGTAGGGAGAGTGTCAGTGTGTTTTACTGTACGAATCCTTGTTTCTAGGGACAGGGAAGGACAGTGAGGGAAATTCTCCTTGTGCTATAGTGTGCTTTAAAAAAACATTTTTTCTAGGGACAGAAAACTATAGGTAGGGAGAGTGTCAGTGTGTTTTACTGTGCGAATCCTTGTTTCTAGGGACAGGGAAGGACAGTGAGGGAAATTCTCCTTGTGCTATAGTGTGCTTTAAAAAAACATTTTTTCTAGGGACAGAAAACTATAGGTAGGGAGAGTGTCAGTGTGTTTTACTGTGTGAATCCTTGTTTCTAGGGACAGGGAAGGACAGTGAGGGAAATTCTCCTTGTGCTATAGTGTGCTTTAAAAAAACATTTTTTCTAGGGACAGAAAACTATAGGTAGGGAGAGTGTCAGTGTGTTTTACTGTACGAATCCTTGTTTCTAGGGACAGGGAAGGACAGTGAGGGAAATTCTCCTTGTGCTATAGTGTGCTTTAAAAAAACATTTTTTCTAGGGACAGAAAACTATAGGTAGGAAGAGTGTCAGTTTCTTTCACTGTGATAATCCTTGTTTCTAGGGACAGGGAAGGACAGTGAGGGAAATTCTCCTTGTGCTATAGTGTGCTTTAAAAAAACATTTTTTCTAGGGACAGAAAACTATAGGTAGGGAGAGTGTCAGTGTGTTTTACTGTACGAATCCTTGTTTCAAGGGACAGGGAAGGACAGTGAGGGAAATTCTCCTTGTGCTATAGTGTGCTTTAAAAAAACATTTTTTCTAGGGACAGAAAACTATAGGTAGGGAGAGTGTCAGTGTGTTTTACTGTGCGAATCCTTGTTTCTAGGGACAGGGAAGGACAGTGAGGGAAATTCTCCTTGTGCTATAGTGTGCTTTAAAAAAACATTTTTTCTAGGGACAGAAAACTATAGGTAGGAAGAGTGTCAGTTTCTTTCACTGTGATAATCCTTGTTTCTAGGGACAGGGAAGGACAGTGAGGGAAATTCTCCTTGTGCTATAGTGTGCTTTAAAAAAACATTTTTTCTAGGGACAGAAAACTATAGGTAGGAAGAGTGTCAGTTTCTTTCACTGTGATAATCCTTGTTTCTAGGGACAGGGAAGGAAAGTGAGGGAAATTCTCCTTGTGCTATAGTGTGCTTTAAAAAAACATTTTTTCTAGGGACAGAAAACTATAGGTAGGGAGAGTGTCAGTGTGTTTTACTGTACGAATCCTTGTTTCTAGGGACAGGGAAGGACAGTGAGGGAAATTCTCCTTGTGCTATAGTGTGCTTTAAAAAAACATTTTTTCTAGGGACAGAAAACTATAGGTAGGGAGAGTGTCAGTGTGTTTTACTGTGCGAATCCTTGTTTCTAGGGACAGGGAAGGACAGTGAGGGAAATTCTCCTTGTGCTATAGTGTGCTTTAAAAAAACATTTTTTCTAGGGACAGAAAACTATAGGTAGGGAGAGTGTCAGTGTGTTTTACTGTACGAATCCTTGTTTCTAGGGACAGGGAAGGACAGTGAGGGAAATTCTCCTTGTGCTATAGTGTGCTTTAAAAAAACATTTTTTCTAGGGACAGAAAACTATAGGTAGGGAGAGTGTCAGTGTGTTTTACTGTGCGAATCCTTGTTTCTAGGGACAGGGAAGGACAGTGAGGGAAATTCTCCTTGTGCTATAGTGTGCTTTAAAAAAACATTTTTTCTAGGGACAGAAAACTATAGGTAGGAAGAGTGTCAGTTTCTTTCACTGTGATAATCCTTGTTTCTAGGGACAGGGAAGGACAGTGAGGGAAATTCTCCTTGTGCTATAGTGTGCTTTAAAAAAACATTTTTTCTAGGGACAGAAAACTATAGGTAGGAAGAGTGTCAGTTTCTTTCACTGTGATAATCCTTGTTTCTAGGGACAGGGAAGGAAAGTGAGGGAAATTCTCCTTGTGCTATAGTGTGCTTTAAAAAAACATTTTTTCTAGGGACAGAAAACTATAGGTAGGGAGAGTGTCAGTGTGTTTTACTGTACGAATCCTTGTTTCTAGGGACAGGGAAGGACAGTGAGGGAAATTCTCCTTGTGCTATAGTGTGCTTTAAAAAAACATTTTTTCTAGGGACAGAAAACTATAGGTAGGGAGAGTGTCAGTGTGTTTTACTGTGCGAATCCTTGTTTCTAGGGACAGGGAAGGACAGTGAGGGAAATTCTCCTTGTGCTATAGTGTGCTTTAAAAAAACATTTTTTCTAGGGACAGAAAACTATAGGTAGGGAGAGTGTCAGTGTGTTTTACTGTACGAATCCTTGTTTCTAGGGACAGGGAAGGACAGTGAGGGAAATTCTCCTTGTGCTATAGTGTGCTTTAAAAAAACATTTTTTCTAGGGACAGAAAACTATAGGTAGGGAGAGTGTCAGTGTGTTTTACTGTACGAATCCTTGTTTCTAGGGACAGGGAAGGACAGTGAGGGAAATTCTCCTTGTGCTATAGTGTGCTTTAAAAAAACATTTTTTCTAGGGACAGAAAACTATAGGTAGGAAGAGTGTCAGTTTCTTTCACTGTGATAATCCTTGTTTCTAGGGACAGGGAAGGACAGTGAGGGAAATTCTCCTTGTGCTATAGTGTGCTTTAAAAAAACATTTTTTCTAGGGACAGAAAACTATAGGTAGGAAGAGTGTCAGTTTCTTTCACTGTGATAATCCTTGTTTCTAGGGACAGGGAAGGAAAGTGAGGGAAATTCTCCTTGTGCTATAGTGTGCTTTAAAAAAACATTTTTTCTAGGGACAGAAAACTATAGGTAGGGAGAGTGTCAGTGTGTTTTACTGTACGAATCCTTGTTTCTAGGGACAGGGAAGGACAGTGAGGGAAATTCTCCTTGTGCTATAGTGTGCTTTAAAAAAACATTTTTTCTAGGGACAGAAAACTATAGGTAGGGAGAGTGTCAGTGTGTTTTACTGTGCGAATCCTTGTTTCTAGGGACAGGGAAGGACAGTGAGGGAAATTCTCCTTGTGCTATAGTGTGCTTTAAAAAAACATTTTTTCTAGGGACAGAAAACTATAGGTAGGAAGAGTGTCAGTTTCTTTCACTGTGATAATCCTTGTTTCTAGGGACAGGGAAGGACAGTGAGGGAAATTCTCCTTGTGCTATAGTGTGCTTTAAAAAAACATTTTTTCTAGGGACAGAAAACTATAGGTAGGAAGAGTGTCAGTTTCTTTCACTGTGATAATCCTTGTTTCTAGGGACAGGGAAGGACAGTGAGGGAAATTCTCCTTGTGCTATAGTGTGCTTTAAAAAAACATTTTTTCTAGGGACAGAAAACTATAGGTAGGGAGAGTGTCAGTGTGTTTTACTGTGCGAATCCTTGTTTCTAGGGACAGGGAAGGACAGTGAGGGAAATTCTCCTTGTGCTATAGTGTGCTTTAAAAAAACATTTTTTCTAGGGACAGAAAACTATAGGTAGGGAGAGTGTCAGTGTGTTTTACTGTGCGAATCCTTGTTTCTAGGGACAGGGAAGGACAGTGAGGGAAATTCTCCTTGTGCTATAGTGTGCTTTAAAAAAACATTTTTTCTAGGGACAGAAAACTATAGGTAGGGAGAGTGTCAGTGTGTTTTACTGTACGAATCCTTGTTTCTAGGGACAGGGAAGGACAGTGAGGGAAATTCTCCTTGTGCTATAGTGTGCTTTAAAAAAACATTTTTTCTAGGGACAGAAAACTATAGGTAGGAAGAGTGTCAGTTTCTTTCACTGTGATAATCCTTGTTTCTAGGGACAGGGAAGGACAGTGAGGGAAATTCTCCTTGTGCTATAGTGTGCTTTAAAAAAACATTTTTTCTAGGGACAGAAAACTATAGGTAGGGAGAGTGTCAGTGTGTTTTACTGTGCGAATCCTTGTTTCTAGGGACAGGGAAGGACAGTGAGGGAAATTCTCCTTGTGCTATAGTGTGCTTTAAAAAAACATTTTTTCTAGGGACAGAAAACTATAGGTAGGAAGAGTGTCAGTTTCTTTCACTGTGATAATCCTTGTTTCTAGGGACAGGGAAGGACAGTGAGGGAAATTCTCCTTGTGCCATAGTGTGCTAAAGCATTCCTCATCAACCATCTTTGAAATCCTTGTTTTTTGGACAGTCAGGGAAATTGTCGTAGTGCTATTCTGTGCAAAAGCAATCATCCTCAACCATATTTAGAAATCCTTAAGTAAAGGGACAGAGAAGGACACCTGAAGGTAGCCCTTATTGCTTTTTTCCCATCTCCCTGCAGGCCATCTATTAGAATGTCTGGAAGGCAAACAAGGAGAGGCAGACAGTCAGGAGGCAATAAAAGAGGGCAAGCAGGCTCTGTGTCTGGGGACAACAGTGCTGGTCGTGGACGCGGTGCATTGTCATCAGCACATGGCCATGGGACACGCTTGTCCTTCTTTTCGGCAGCTGGACATGTTGAGCCACATCATGCCGAAGACTTGGTAGAGTGGATGACCAAGCCCTCCTCCTCCTCCTCATCCTCTCTCACCCAGGCTCAGGGTACTGGCAAAGCAGCTGCCAAAGCGTCCTCTTCCCTGGTATCAATGTCAGACTCATCATCAGTCACTCCTTCCCTAGACCCACCATGTCCTCCTCCTGAGGAGTCCCCCGAACTGTTTGAGCACAGTGTTGGGTACATGCTCCAGGAGGATGCCCAGCGTTTCGAAGGGTCTGATGATGAAACCCAGCTACAGGAAGGCAGTAGCGTGAGAGCAGACAGAGGGGATGCTCAAGAAGGACACCAATCTGGCTGTCATGTTCCAGCAGCTGCAGCATACTGCCAGATTGGCTCCAGTGATGAGGAGGGAGGGGATGATGAGGTCACTGACTCCACGTGGGTGCCTAATAGGAGAGAGGAGGAGGAGGAGGATGAGGAGGAGGCACATCTCCAACGAGGCAGGATGCCCTTTGGTGGCCAGCGTAAGGGCAGTACACCGACGGAATCACACCGCAGAGCTCCGCCTGTGCAGGGCGCTGCCTCTGCCCGTCATTCAAAAAGTTCCTTGGTGTGGGCCTTTTTTGAGGCTAGTGCATCAGATCGCACAGCTGCTGTTTGCAACATATGTCTCAAGCGTATATCGCGTGGCCAAAACATCAGCCGCTTGGGTACCACATGCCTGACCAGACATATGTTGACCTGCCATGCAGCTCGTTGGCAAGCCTACCTCAAAGACCCACACCAAAGAACAAAGCGGACCTCTCCTTGCACCGCATCAGCTGGGATCTCCAACCCCACTATAACTTCAGTCCTCTCTGAAACATGCACTGAGAGGAATGAAGGTGTAGAATTAGGTGTGTCACAGCCAAGTACTTGCGGCCACTCTGCTAGCAGTACACCGACGTCCGATTCTAGCAGGCAAATTTCCCTGCCCCAGCTGCTGGACCGTCGAAAGAAGTTCACTCCCAGCCATCCACATGCCCAGCGGTTGAATGCTAGCTTGGCTAAATTGCTAGCGCTTCAACTGCTGCCTTTTCAGTTGGTAGACTCGGCCCCCTTCCGTGAGTTTGTGCAATGTGCGGTTCCTCAGTGGCAGGTTCCCAAACGCCACTTTTTCTCACGGAAGGCTATTCCGGCTCTCTACCGGCATGTGGAAGGCAATGTCTTGGCCTCGCTGGACAGGGCGGTCAGTGGTAAGGTGCATATTACCGCTGACTCATGGTCCAGCAGGCATGGACAGGGACGTTACCTTTCTTTCACGGCCCATTGGGTCACTCTTTTGGCAGCTGGGAAGGATGCAGGACAAGGTGCAGTAGTGTTGGAGGTTGTTCCACCGCCACGCCTCCAAAATGCTACTACTGGTTGTGACACACCTCTCTCCTCCACCCCCTCCTCTTCTTCTTCCTCCATGGCCTCTTCCTGTGGTTTGTCCTCTGAACCAGCGGTGCTCCGTAGCCGTTCAAGGGGCTACGCAAGTACGCAGGCAAAAAGATGCCATGCCGTGCTTGCGCTGGTGTGTTTGGGGGACAGAAGCCACACTGGGGCAGAGGTCCTGTCTGCTCTGCAGGGCCAGGCCGAGAGGTGGTTGACGCCACGCCAGCTTAAGCCAGGAATGGTGGTTTGCGACAATGGCACCAACCTCCTCTCCGCCCTCCGACAGGGACAACTGACCCATGTGCCCTGTGTGGCTCACGTCCTTAACCTGGTGGTGCAGCGGTTCTTGGGCAGGTACCCGGGCTTACAGGATGTCCTGAGGCAGGCCAGGAAAGTCTGTGTGCGTTTCCGCAGATCTTATAATGCCAGTGCTCGCCTGGCTGAGCTGCAAAAGGAGTTGAACCTGCCCAAGAACCGCCTTATATGTGACATGCCCACCAGGTGGAACTCAACGTTGGCCATGCTGCAGCGGCTGCACACGCAGCAGAGGGCCATCAATGAGTACCTGTGCGACTACGGCACCAGGACAGGGTCAGGGGAGCTTGGTTTTTTTTCTCCACGCCAGTGGGGCATGATCAGGGATGCATGCACTGTCCTGGCACCATTTGAGGAGGCCACGAGGATGGTGAGCAGTGACAGTGCATGCATCAGTGACACTGTACCTCTTGTCCACCTGTTGGAGCACACGCTGCGTGGAATAATGGACAGGGCACTTGAGGCAGAACAGAGGCAGGAAGAGGAGGACTTCCTTGCCTCTCAAGGCCCCCTTTACCCAGACAGTGTTCCTTCTGTCCCACCCATCGCACAGGAAGAGGAGGAGGAGGAGGAGGAGGAGGAGGATTGTGTCAGCATGGAGGTGGAGGCTGGCACTCAGCATCATCAGCAGCAGTCTTTTAGGGATGATTTACAGTCCCAAGAAACCAGTGGACTTGTACGTGGCTGGGAGGAGGTGGCTGCGGATCATGTCGTCCTTAGTGACCCAGAGGACTCCGGAGCGAATGCCTCAGCAAACCTACGCTGCATGGCCTCCCTGATCCTGCAAAGTCTGCGGAAGGATCCTCGTATTCTTCGGATCAAGGAGAGGGACCATTACTGGCTGGCCACTCTCCTTGATCCACGGTACAAGGGTAAGGTTGCGGACCTTATGTTACCGTCGCAGAGGGAGCAGAGGATGAGACAACTCCGGGAGGCCTTGCAGAAAGGTCTGTGCAACGCGTTCCCAGAGACTGGGAGGTTACAAACTCCTGGTCCTGGACAATGAGTTGCTGAGGCTTCGGCCAGTCAAAGAAGGAGCGGTGGGGAAGGTGGCCGTCTGACCGATGCGTTCAGACAATTCTTTAGTCCGCAGCCCCAAAGTATGATCGGTTCCAGCAACCATCGCCAGCGTCTGATAAACATGGTGCAGGAATATCTAGGGGCAAGGTCAGACTTGGACACCTTCTCCACCGAAAATCCTCTGGCTTACTGGGTCTTGAGGATGGATCACTGGGCAGAGCTTGCACAGTATGCAATTGAGCTACTGGCCTGTCCTGCATCCAGCGTTCTTTCGGAACGCACATTCAGTGCTGCTGGAGGATTTGTCACGGATCACAGGGTGCGCCTGTCCACCGACTCGGTTGATCGACTGACTTTCATCAAGATGAACCAGTCTTGGATCACCACCAGCTACCACACACCTGATGCTGATATAACAGACTAATTGATTTTAACATGTCACATCCCTTCAAGACTGATGCTGATGCTGAGTGCCTGTGCTGTTATGTTGACTGGCTATCCTCCTCCTCCGAGTCCTCAATGATACGATTGATGATGATAGCTTGGAAGATCATTTTTGTTTATGGGTGCCGCCACCAGTGGCTAAGGCCCAATTTTTCAGCCCCTGTTTTACAGGGGCGTGTAATTACAATTTTTTTAGCAATAATTTGCCATAGGGCTCATTGCTGTGCTCCAAGTACAGTATCTGTGAGGGGTTGGACTGTTGTGGCACCAGTGCCTAAGGCCCAATTTTTCAGCCCCTGTTTAACAGGGGCGTGTCATTACAATTTTTGAAGCAATACTTTGCAACAGGGCTCATTGCTGTGCTCCAAGTACAGTATCTGTGAGGGGTTGTAGTGTTGTGCCACCAGTGCCTAAGGCCCAATTTTTCAGCCCCTGTTCAACAGGGGCATGTAATTACAATTCTTGATCTAATAATTCACAGCAGGGCCCATTGCTGCACCCACCAAGAGTAACTCTGAGGGCTTACAGTGTTGTGGCAACGCCACCACCACCACCACCACGAAAGGCCCAATTTTTTAGCCCCTGTTCAAAAGGGGCATGTAATTACAATTCTTGATCTAATAATTCACAGCAGGGCCCATTGCTGCACCCACCAAGAGTAACTCTGAGGGCTTACAGTGTTGTGGCAACGCCACCACCACCACCACCACGAAAAGCCCAATTTTTCAGCCCCTGTTCAAAAGGGGCATGTAATTACAATTCTTGATCTAATAATTCACAGCAGGGCCCATTCCTGCACCCACCAAGAGTAACTCTGAGGGCTTACAGTGTTGTGGCAACGCCACCACCACCACCACCACGAAAGGCCCAATTTTTCAGCCCCTGTTCAACAGGGGCATGCAATTACAATTCTTGATCTAATAATTCACAGCAGGGCCCATTGCTGCACCCACCAAGAGTAACTGTCAGGGCTTACAGTGTTGTGGCACCAGCACCACCATCAAAGGCCCAATTTTTACTACCACTGTTCAACAATTATATGTAATTACAATTCCTGATATAATAGTTGACAGCAGGGCGTTCCAGCACCAACCAAGAGTAACTGTGAGTGCTTACAGTGTTGTGCCAACACCAACAACTAAGGGGCCTATTTCTGCAGAGTATATACGGCAGGTCCCTACTTTCAAACATCCAACTTACAAACGACTCCTACTTGCAAACGCAAGAAGACAACAGGAAGTGAGAGGAAATCTACCCCTTGGAAGGAAAATTCTCTCCTGTAAGAATTAATATGGGAGAAAGGTGTCTCCTCTGTACTGATGCTTTATCAGCAATCCTTGTTTCAAGAAAAACACCACATTTCAAAAACAGTTGTCATTGGGACGCAAAGTGAGGTGAAATGTTCTGAACAGGGGCACAGACAGCAAAAAAAATGTGACAGGGGTGATAACCGTTCCCTATGTTTTCCAAAAAGCTAAAAAAAAGGAATTTGGCATGGAGCTACACTTAAACAATGCAGCTGTTCAAAATTACAAACAGATTCTACATAAGAACAAACCTACAGTCCCTGTCTTGTATGCACCGCCTGTATACGGCTGTTCAGAGTATATAGGGCCTTTTTTATTTTATGTGCGGGGTTCCCCTTAATATCCATACAAGACCCAAAGGGGCTGGTAATGGGCTGGGGTGGGGGGGGGGGGGGTCATGGGGTAGCTATGCCATTTTTCTTAAAGATTTTCATCCATATTACCGGGACCAGACATTACATTAAAGCCGCAAGCAGTTTTAAATGGCTTTTTTTTCCTTTAGAAGTGTCATTTTGTGCAGGGACAGTTCTAAACACGGGAAACACGTGGCACTTCACAGGCATACTTTAGACACCCCCCAGGTACGATATTTAAAGGAATATTTGACTTTTTTTTTTTCACTTTATGCATCATTAAAATGACTGCTCCCGAAAAAGGACCGTTTTTAAAACTTCTTTTTGCATTGATACATGTCCCCTGGTGCACAACCCGGGTTCCCAAACCCTTTTTAGGACAATAACATGCATAATAGTTGTTATAATTAGCACTTTAGAATTCGAACGTTCGCATCCATTGTATTTAATAGGGTTCTAATGTTCGTACGAACTTTCGGTCCGTTCGCGGGTTCTGGTGCGAACCGAACCCGGGGGTGTTCGGCTCATCACTAGTAAGCACTCACAGTTACTCTTGGTTGGTGCTGGAACGCCCTGCTGTCAACTATTATATCAGGAATTGTAATTACATATAATTGTTGAACAGTGGTAGTAAAAATTGGGCCTTTGATGGTGGTGCTGGTGCCACAACACTGTAAGCCCTGACAGTTACTCTTGGTGGGTGCAGCAATGGGCCCTGCTGTGAATTATTAGATCAAGAATTGTAATTGCATGCCCCTGTTGAACAGGGGCTGAAAAATTGGGCCTTTCGTGGTGGTGGTGGTGGTGGTGGTGTTGCCACAACACTGTAAGCCCTCAGAGTTACTCTTGTTGGGTGCAGGAATGGGCCCTGCTGTGAATTATTAGATCAAGAATTGTAATTACATGCCCCTTTTGAACAGGGGCTCAAAAATTGGGCCTTTCGTGGTGGTGGTGGTGGTGGCGTTGCCACAACACTGTAAGCCCTCAGAGTTACTCTTGGTGGGTGCAGCAATGGGCCCTGCTGTGAATTATTAGATCAAGAATTGTAATTACATGCCCCTGTTGAACAGGGGCTGAAAAATTGGGCCTTAGGCACTGGTGGCACAACACTGCAACCCCTCACAGATACTGTACTTGGAGCACAGCAATGAGCCCTGTTGCAAAGTATTGCTTCAAAAATTGTAATTACACGCCCCTGTTAAACAGGGGCTGAAAAATTGGGCGTTAGGCACTGGTGGCGGCACCCATAAACAAAAATGATCTTCCAAGCTATCATCATCAATCGTATCATTGAGGACTCGGAGGAGGAGGATAGCCAGTCAACATAACAGCACAGGCACTCAGCATCAGCATCAGTCTTGAAGGGATGTGACATGTTAAAATCAATTAGTCTGTTATATCAGCATCAGGTGTGTGGTAGCTGGTGGTGATCCAAGACTGGTTCATCTTGATGAAAGTCAGTCGATCAACCGAGTCGGTGGACAGGCGCACCCTGTGATCCGTGACAAATCCTCCAGCAGCACTGAATGTGCGTTCCGAAAGAACGCTGGATGCAGGACAGGCCAGTAGCTCAATTGCATACTGTGCAAGCTCTGGCCAGTGATCCATCCTCAAGACCCAGTAAGCCAGAGGATTTTCGGTGGGGAAGGTGTCCAAGTCTGACCTTGCCCCTAGATATTCCTGCACCATGTTTATCAGACGCTGGCGATGGTTGCTGGAACCGATCATACTTTGGGGCTGCGGACTAAAGAATTGTCTGAACGCATCGGTCAGACGGCCACCTTCCCCACCGCTCCTTCTTTGACTGGCCGAAGCCTCAGCAACTCGTTGTCCAGGACCAGGAGTTTGTAACCTCCCAGTCTCTGGGAACGCGTTGCACAGACCTTTCTGCAAGGCCTCCCGGAGTTGTCTCATCCTCTGCTCCCTCTGCGACGGTAACATAAGGTCCGCAACCTTACCCTTGTACCGTGGATCAAGGAGAGTGGCCAGCCAGTAATGGTCCCTCTCCTTGATCCGAAGAATACGAGGATCCTTCCGCAGACTTTGCAGGATCAGGGAGGCCATGCAGCGTAGGTTAGCTGAGGCATTCGGTCCGGAGTCCTCTGGGTCACTAAGGACGACATGATCCGCAGCCACCTCCTCCCAGCCACGTACAAGTCCACTGGTTTCTTGGGACTGTAAATCATCCCTAAAAGACTGCTGCTGATGATGCTGAGTGCCAGGCTCCACCTCCATGCTGACACAATCCTCCTCCTCCTCCTCCTCCTCGTCCTCTTCCTGTGCGATGGGTGGGACAGAAGGAACACTGTCTGGGTAAAGGGGGCCTTGAGAGGCAAGGAAGTCCTCCTCTTCCTGCCTCTGTTCTGCCTCAAGTGCCCTGTCCATTATTCCACGCAGCGTGTGCTCCAACAGGTGGACAAGAGGTACAGTGTCACTGATGCATGCACTGTCACTGCTCACCATCCTCGTGGCCTCCTCAAATGGTGCCAGGACAGTGCATGCATCCCTGATCATGCCCCACTGGCGTGGAGAAAAAAAAACAAGCTCCCCTGACCCTGTCCTGGTGCCGTAGTCGCACAGGTACTCATTTATGGCCCTCTGCTGCGTGTGCAGCCGCTGCAGCATGGCCAACGTTGAGTTCCACCTGGTGGGCATGTCACATATAAGGCGGTTCTTGGGCAGGTTCAACTCCTTTTGCAGCTCAGCCAGGCGAGCACTGGCATTATAAGATCTGCGGAAATGCACACAGACTTTCCTGGCCTGCCTCAGGACATCCTGTAAGCCCGGGTACCTGCCCAAGAACCGCTGCACCACCAGGTTAAGGACATGAGCCACACAGGGCACATGGGTCAGTTGTCCCTGTCGGAGGGCGGAGAGGAGGTTGGTGCCATTGTCGCAAACCACCATTCCTGGCTTAAGCTGGCGTGGCGTCAACCACCTCTCGGCCTGGCCCTGCAGAGCAGACAGGACCTCTGCCCCAGTGTGGCTTCTGTCCCCCAAACACACCAGCGCAAGCACGGCATGGCATCTTTTTGCCTGCGTACTTGCGTAGCCCCTTGAACGCCTACGGAGCACCGCTGGTTCCGAGGACAAACCACAGGAAGAGGCCATGGAGGAAGAAAAAGAGGAGGGGGTGGAGGAGAGAGGTGTGTCACAACCAGTAGTAGCATTTTGGAGGCGTGGCGGTGGAACAACCTCCAACACTACTGCACCTTGTCCTGCATCCTTCCCAGCTGCCAAAAGAGTGACCCAATGGGCCGTGAAAGAAAGGTAACGTCCCTGTCCATGCCTGCTGGACCATGAGTCAGCGGTAATATGCACCTTACCGCTGACCGCCCTGTCCAGCGAGGCCAAGACATTGCCTTCCACATGCCGGTAGAGAGCCGGAATAGCCTTCCGTGAGAAAAAGTGGCGTTTGGGAACCTGCCACTGAGGAACCGCACATTGCACAAACTCACGGAAGGGGGCCGAGTCTACCAACTGAAAAGGCAGCAGTTGAAGCGCTAGCAATTTAGCCAAGCTAGCATTCAACCGCTGGGCATGTGGATGGCTGGGAGTGAACTTCTTTCGATGGTCCAGCAGCTGGGGCAGGGAAATTTGCCTGCTAGAATCGGACGTCGGTGTACTGCTAGCAGAGTGGCCGCAAGTACTTGGCTGTGACACACCTAATTCTACACCTTCATTCCTCTCAGTGCATGTTTCAGAGAGGACTGAAGTTATAGTGGGGTTGGAGATCCCAGCTGATGCGGTGCAAGGAGAGGTCCGCTTTGTTCTTTGGTGTGGGTCTTTGAGGTAGGCTTGCCAACGAGCTGCATGGCAGGTCAACATATGTCTGGTCAGGCATGTGGTACCCAAGCGGCTGATGTTTTGGCCACGCGATATACGCTTGAGACATATGTTGCAAACAGCAGCTGTGCGATCTGATGCACTAGCCTCAAAAAAGGCCCACACCAAAGAACTTTTTGAATGACGGGCAGAGGCAGCGCCCTGCACAGGCGGAGCTCTGCGGTGTGATTCCGTCGGTGTACTGCCCTTACGCTGGCCACCAAAGGGCATCCTGCCTCGTTGGAGATGTGCCTCCTCCTCATCCTCCTCCTCCTCCTCTCTCCTATTAGGCACCCACGTGGAGTCAGTGACCTCATCATCCCCTCCCTCCTCATCACTGGAGCCAATCTGGCAGTATGCTGCAGCTGCTGGAACATGACTGCCAGATTGGTGTCCTTCTTGAGCATCCCCTCTGTCTGCTCTCACGCTACTACCTTCCTCTAGCTGGGTTTCATCATCAGACCCTTCGAAACGCTGGGCATCCTCCTGGAGCATGTACCCAACACTGTGCTCAAACAGTTCGGGGGACTCCTCAGGAGGAGGACATGGTGGGTCTAGGGAAGGAGTGACTGATGATGAGTCTGACATTGATACCAGGGAAGAGGACGCTTTGGCAGCTGCTTTGCCAGTACCCTGAGCCTGGGTGAGAGAGGATGAGGAGGAGGAGGAGGGCTTGGTCATCCACTCTACCAAGTCTTCGGCATGATGTGGCTCAATATGTCCAGCTGCCGAAAAGAAGGACAAGCGTGTCCCATGGCCATGTGCTGATGACAATGCACCGCGTCCACGACCAGCACTGTTGCCCCCAGACACAGAGCCTGCTTGCCCTCTTTTATTGCCTCCTGACTGTCTGCCTCTCCTTGTTTGCCTTCCAGACATTCTAATGGATGGCCTGCAGGGAGATGGGAAAAAAGCAATAAGGGCTACCTTCAGGTGTCCTTCTCTGTCCCTTTACTTAAGGATTTCTAAATATGGTTGAGGATGATTGCTTTCGCACAGAATAGCACAATGACAATTTCCCTGACTGTCCAAAAAACAAGGATTTCAAAGATGGTTGATGAGGAATGCTTTAGCACAGTATAGCACAAGGAGAATTTCCCTCACTGTCCTTCCCTGTCCCTACAAACAAGGATTAGCACAGTAAAACACACTGACACTCTCCCTACCTATAGTTTTCTGTCCCTATAAAAAATGTTTTTTTAAAGATGGTTGATGAGGAATGCTTTAGCACAGTATAGCACAAGGAGAATTTCCCTCACTGTCCTTCCCTGTCCCTACAAACAAGGATTAGCACAGTAAAACACACTGACACTCTCCCTACCTATAGTTTTCTGTCCCTATAAAAAATGTTTTTTTAAAGATGGTTGATGATGAATGCTTTAGCACAGTATAGCACAAGGAGAATTTCCCTCACTGTCCTTCCCTGTCCCTACAAACAAGGATTAGCACAGTAAAACACACTGACACTCTCCCTACCTATAGTTTTCTGTCCCTATAAAAAATGTTTTTTTAAAGATGGTTGATGAGGAATGCTTTAGCACAGTATAGCACAAGGAGAATTTCCCTCACTGTCCTTCCCTGTCCCTACAAACAAGGATTAGCACAGTAAAACACACTGACACTCTCCCTACCTATCCTTCTCTTTCCCTAAACTAAAGGAATCCAGGTTAAGCAAGAAAAAAATATGTCACTGTCCCTGCCTATGCTTCTCTTTCCCTGCTCCGGAACACACTACACTAGGCCGCCGTGCTGGCGGCCTTTTATAGTGTGGGGCGTGTACTAAACACCCTCAGCAATAATTGGCCACAGGCATCCTGCCTGTGGCCAATCATTGCTCTCCTCGCTGCCGGCGCTGTGATTGGCCAAGCATGCGGGGTCACAGTGCATGCTTGGCCAATCACAGCGCCTGGATGACACTGCGATGGCGTAGTGCATTGTGGGCCGCGAATTAGGCGCGAACGGCCCAAATCGTTCGTTGTTCGGCGAACGATCGAACAGCCGATGTTCGAGTCGAACGTATGTTCGACTCGAACACCGAGCTCATCCCTATTGGGGACCAAAACATTCCGATCTTTCAGGACATTAGTGGTCTCTTGTTGTCTCTTTCAGCATATTGATAGTCTGTTTATCCTTTAATTGGCCAGCATGAGCCTGCACCTAAGCTAAACATGAATGTTCCTTGTTACATTAGAGGTCATTGGAAAATAGCCCCCATACATTGGTGATCAGTAAAAGAAGGACACATTGGTAGTCAATGGAGAAGCGTCCCCTTATGCTAGTAGCCAGTGGAGAACAGTTCCCTCCCATTGAGGGTCAATGGAAGAAGGACCCTCTTATATTGGTGGTCCATGGGAGAAAGACTGTCTTACATTGGTGGCCAGCTGGGTATGCCCCTTTCATTGGTGGTCAGTGGAGAAAGGTCCCCTTATATTGGTGGTCATGGGAGAAAGGTCCCCTTATATTGGTGGTCAGTGGAGAAAGGTCCCCTTATATTGGTGGTCATGGGAGAAAGGTCCCCTTATATTGGTGGTCAGTGGAGAAAGGTCCCCTTATATTGGTGGTCAGTGGAGAAAGGTCCCCTTATATTGGTGGTCAGTGGAGAAAGGTCCCCTTATATTGGTGGTCAGTGGAGAAAGGTCCCCTTATATTGGTGGTCATGGGAGAAAGGTCCCCTTATATTGGTGGTCAGTGGAGAAAGGTCCCCTTATATTGGTGGTCAGTGGAGAAAGGTCCCCTTATATTGGTGGTCAGTGGAGAAAGGTCCCCTTATATTGGTGGTCAGTGGAGAAAGGTCCCCTTATATTGGTGGTCAGTGGAGAAAGGTCCCCTTATATTGGTGGTCAGTGGAGAAAGGTCCCCTTATATTGGTGGTCATGGGAGAAAGGTCCCCTTATATTGGTGGTCAGTGGAGAAAGGTCCCCTTATATTGGTGGTCAGTGGAGAAAGGTCCCCTTATATTGGTGGTCAGTGGAGAAAGGTCCCCTTATATTGGTGGTCAGTGGAGAAAGGTCCCCTTATATTGGTGGTCATGGGAGAAAGGTCCCCTTATATTGGTGGTCAGTGGAGAAAGGTCCCCTTATATTGGTGGTCATGGGAGAAAGGTCCCCTTATATTGGTGGTCATGGGAGAAAGGTTCCCTTATATTGGTGGTCAGTGGAGAAAGGTCACCTTATATTGGTGGTCAGTGGGAGAAATCCTCTCACATTGGTAGTCAGTAGATAAAATGCATAAGAGGGATGCCCCCATGGACTTTGTATGGCAGAGAAGATAGTATTGGGAGTCATATGACCTAATATGACTCCCAATACTATCTTCTCTGCCATACAAAGTCATCCCTCTAATACATTTTGTTGCATAAACCTTCTATGATATCATATAGGATGTTGGCAGAAAAGTACACCTTCCAATTCCCATTTTTTTCTCTTTTTTTTTCTATATAGTCAGTAGATAAAGATCTCCTTTCATTGATGGACAGTGGCAAATGACCCCTTGGGTCAGTGGCAAAAGGTTACATTTCATATGTGGTCATTGGGTCCCATTATATTGGTGATCAGTGAAATTAGAATCTTCATATTTTGGTGGTCAGTGGGAAGAGGGCTACCCTTACAGACAGCTAAAAAGATAATTTGTGTCAGAGGTTACTTATTTGAGAGACAAGAAGATCCGCATCTCCCAGGCTTGGGGGACAATGAACTTTTGAGAAGTTTTTGCTTTAAGAAAAACTTTAAAAAAAGGTTGGTGGGGGTCCCCTACTTATGTTTTTGTGCATAGGACATGGAAACAAGGCTGGGGACTCAACTATGCAAGAAAACATAAGAACTGGGTGGCAGAAAAATGGCAGCAGGTGCTCTTGACTGATGAGTAAAAATGTGAAATATTTGGCTGTAGCAGGAGGCAGTTTGTTGGTGAAGAGCTGGAGAGTGGAGATTTGGTCAGGATCAAGGTGTCCTCAATGCTAAGAAATACAGTCAGATACTTATACATCATGTCATACCATCAGGGAGGCGTGTGATTGGCCCAAAATGTATTCTGTAGCAGGACAACGATCCCAAACAGACAGCCAATGTCATTAAGAACTATCTTCAGTGTAAAGAAGAACAAGGGGTCCTGGAAGTGATGGTTTGGCTCCCGCAGAGCCCTGATCTCAACATCATGGAGTCTGTCTGGGATTACATGAAGAGACAGAAGGATGTGAGGCAGCCGACATCCACAGAAAATCTGTGGTTAGTTATCCAAGCTGTTTGGAACAACCTACCTGCCGAGTTCCTTCAAAAACTGTGTGTAAGTGTCATAGGCGTGCGCACAGGGTGTGCCGGATGTGCCCAGGCACACCCTAATAACCCTGTGTAGAACAGATTCCCCCTACTACCCTGGCTCCCCCCTCCTTCCCTCGGCAGCACTACCAGCTTCCCTCCTTCCCTCTCCTGCCGGCTGTTGTTGCGGGATGTTTTAGGATGAGTGAGGGAAGGGGCTGGTAAATATGTATTTATCAGCCCCTTCCCTTTCTGAATGAACATAGTGAGTGATCGGTAGTGTGTGTTTGAGCTTTGGGGTGCACACCCTAATGCAATAGGCTGCGCACACCTATGGTAAGTGTACCTAGAAGAACTGATGCTGGTTTGAAGGCAAAGAGTGGTCACACCAAATATATATATATTTTTTTTCTCTTCTGTTCTGTATTTACTTTCCATTTTGGTAACTGATAAAAATAAACTATTACCACTTCTATTGCTGAAAGCGTTGTTAATTTACAGCATTTTTTCCCACCTGCTTAAGACTTTTGCACAATATATACATATATATATATATATATATATATATATATATATATATACAGTATAATCTCATATCCTGTATCCTTTGTATACTGTGTTCAAATTAAAAAGTTTAGAGATGTGATTAATTAATGTATAGTTACTGTATATAGGTATCAAATTTATTAGACATGTGCGGTTCGTTTTGTTCCGAATTAATATTCAGACAAATTTTTCATTATTCAGAGATTTGGATATACAGTATCCGAATACCTGAATTACAGTATAACGAAGTTTACCGAATGCTCCGAATAAAAAAACGAAATTCTAATTGGAATTTGAATCAAATTTTACATCGAATTTCCATTCAAATTTGAACTGTAAACAGATTTCTGAAATCGAAGACTATGGGGAAGATTTACTAAAACTGGAGAGTGCAAAATCCGGTGCAGCTCTGCATGGCAGCCAATGAGCTTCTAACTTACGCCTTGTACACATGATCGGAATTTCCGATGAAAAAAGTCCAATGGAATTTTTTCATTGGATATTCCGACCTAGTGTGTGCCCCATCTGACTTTTTTCCATCGGAATTTAGAAAGAGAACATGTTCTCCTTTTTTACAGACGAAATTCCGTTCGTCTGTATTGAACTCCGACGGAGAAAAAACGACGCATGCTCAGAATCAAGTCGACGCATGCTCGCAAGCATTGAACTTAATTTTTCTCGGCTCATCGTAGTGTTGTACGTCACCGCGTTCTTGATGGTGGGAATTTGGTGTGACAGTGTGTATGCAAGACAGCTTGAACGGAATTCCGTCGGAAAAACCCGTCAGAGTTTATCCCGATGGAAAATCCGATCGTGTGTACAAGGCATTACGCTTGTTCAGTTAGGCTTTGACAATAAAACCTGGAAGCTGATTGGTTTCTATGCAGAGCTGCATCAAATATTGCACTCTCCAGTGTTAGTAAATCAACCCCCATGTGTGTGTTATTAGAGTTCCATTTGGAAACAATGCTGGTTTTATTAAGCCAAAGGTGATTTAAAGAGTCATTGTGATCATTTGATGAAATTTTTTATTTTGGTAGTTCACTTTGCCACATTCAAATTGAAAAAATATAACAGTTTTGATTTGACTAATTCGAAATTTATCAATTCGATCACTTTGAATAAAAAAAACCCACAGTAAATTAGAAGAAAATTTCGAAGGAAGACATAAAACGAATTCTGAACACGAATCCCGAACTTGAATTCGTAATACAAATTGAACGAATCAACTGAATTTAACAAAACGAAATACCTAGATTAACGATTTTTTTTTGTCATGCACATGTCTAAAATGTATCACTACATTTCTGGAACATGCAGTCTCTATCATCTATCACCAGGTGGCGCTGTACCCTTTGCGTTGCTGAACAGGCTACAGCTCTATAGGAACACAAATCAGCAAGATAGTATTCTTTTACCGCGTACACACAATCGGAATTTACGACAACAAATATTCAATGTGAGCTTTTGGTCGGATATTCCGACCGTGTGTAGGCTCCATTGGACATTTGCTGTCGACACATGCTCGGAATCATTGAACTTCATTTTTCTCGGCTCGTCGTACGCGTTGTACATCACCACGTTCTTGACGTTCGCAATTTCCGACAACATTTGTTTGACCGTGTGTATGCAAGACAAGTTTGAGCCAACATCCGTCGGAAAAAAATCCATGGTTTTGTTGTCGGAATGTCCGATCGTCTGTACGCGGCATTAGGGTTAGTTTACACTTGCTTCAAAACAAGGCTTTGGACAGGCTTTGTTAAAGCTCTCTGAACACCAGTCAAAGCTCCTGTCACTTAGGCCCCTTTCACACTGAGGCGTATTTCAGGCGTTTTAGCGCTAAAAATAGCGCATAAATAACGCCTGAAATAATCCTGCCCCAGCATTCTCAATGTGAAATCCAGAGGGCTTTCACACTGACCCCTCGTACACACGGCCGAGATTCTCGTCGAAAAAAACATGTCGTTTTTTTCGACGAGATTCTTGGACAAGAAAATTGTCCCGGCCGAGTGTACACACGCTCGTTTCAAAGAACCCGCGGTTCTTTGAATGGAGCGTACGCGGTGACGTCATCGACTACGACGAGCATGCGCTCGTCACATTCAATGCCGTCGCCGCCATCTTGGTATACCCTACGTATGCCTAGGAAGCTACCGCGCATGCGTCGAATTCATTTCGAACATGCGCGGGCTTCCGGGAGGACAGGTAAGTGTACACACACACACTTTTCTCGTCGAGAAACATGCCGACGAGAATCTCGACGAGAAAATAGAGAGCAGGTTCTCTATTTTCTCGTCGAGATACTTGTCGCTTTTCTTGACGAGAAACCATACACACGAACGAGTTTCTCGGCAAAAAATCTCTGCCAGCAAGTTTCTTGCTGGTTTTTGCCGAGAAACTCGGTCGTGTGTATGAGGCTTGAGGCGATGCGCTGGCGGGAGGAAAAAAAATCTCCTGCAAGCCGCATCTTTGGAGCGGTGAAAGGAGCGGTGTGTATACCGCTCCTTTACCACTCATTCCCATTCAAATCAATGGGACAGCGCAGCTATACCGCCCGCAAACCACTGCTGTAGCAGCGGTTTGCGGGCAGTATTAACACTTTTTCGGTCGCTAGCGCAGGTTAAAACCGCACCACTAGCGGCAGAATACTGCGGTAAAAACAACAGTATAGCGGCGCTAAAAATAGTGCCGCTATACCGCCAGTGCACCTGCCCGCCCCAGTGTAAAAGGGGCCTAAAGGGCCCCTTTCACCCCCTTCCTACCCAGGTCAATTTTCAGCTTTCAGTGCTGTCGCACTTTGAATGACAATTGTGCAGTTATACAACACTGTACCCAAATAAATTTTCAATATTTTTCTTCACACAAATAGAGCTTTCTGTTGGTGGTATTTAATCACCACTAGGTTTTTTTTGTTTGTTTTTTTTACAAAAAAAAACAACAAAACTTTTGAATTTTTTTTTTTTTTTCGTTTCTGTCAGTTAATTTTGTAAATAAGTAATTTTTCTCCTTCACTGATGGGCGCTGATGAGGCTGCACTGATGGGCACTGATGAGGAGGCACTTATTGGCACTGATTAGGTGACACTGATGAGGAGGCACTAATATGCCGCACTGATGGGCACTGATATGCGACACTGATAGGCATCACTGATGGGCAGGACTGGTGGGCACTGATAGGTGGCATGGATAGGCGGCACTGATGGGCATGGATAGGTGGCACTGATGGGCTAGACTGATGGGCAGCACTGATGGGCGGCACTGATGGGCACTGAAAGGCAGCAGTGATTGGTGTCACTGATGGGCACCGATTGGTAGCACTGGGGGGCTTTACTGTAATCAGGGCACTAATTATCAGTGCCTTGATTACATGTCCAGGTGTTCCCTGCGAGGAGATGCCGCTGATCAGCTCTCCTCGCCCTTACACTTTGTAAGTGTGAGGCAATGAGAGCCGGTCACCAGCACTTCCACATTTACATGTGACCGGCTGTGATTGGACACAGCCGATCACACGGTTAAAGAGCCGCATGGTTGGCTCTTAACAGAGATCAGGGTTGCGCCGCGTCCTAGCAACCTGGCGCAGCCACGATCGTCGTGCTGCGCGACCCCGCAGGCACGTGAGAGCGGCCGTTCTGGGGGTGCCATCATATGCCGTCCACCCAGAACGAGAGCCACACTGCCCCGCCATCATTATAAATACACTTCCAGGTGTTCATAACTGCTCATAGTACTTCCCCTGACAATGCCTTTATCTGCCTTTCTCTCTCTTTTGGGTCACCACCATCTCCAATCATGTGACTCGTGCGTTCATAAATCCCTTAGACAGATCCGTCCCTCTCACCTCCTGACTTGCTACAACGTTAACTTTGCAGTCCGATCACTGGGGGAGAGAGAGGAGACTGAGGAAATGCTTCCCTTTGCCTGCAGTGGACTGATGACATCATCGCAGCCTAGGCAAAGTCACTGTTGCTGGATATTGATGGATGTAATCATGCAGACTTGTAAAGTTACTGAAAGGTCCACTTTAAGAACAACGCGCTCTCCGCGAGGCTAATAATATCTTATCTGAACAGTTATTAAAGCATTCCATCATTGTAGCAGCGACGCTGCTTAATATAGTTATGCTTTATTTGTTACTGAAAGGTCGCCTTTAAATACCACTCTGTACTTTTTACAGAAAGCTACAATGTAATTCAATGATTGATTAACTGTTTTATTCAAGAAACTGCCAAATTAAAACCATTGAATGGCTACACAGAAATAAATGACATTAATATGCAATAGAAATGATAAACATTGAAGAATTGAAGCATTTTCTCTTTTATTTCATGATTGTTGGAAAGTGGCGTGGCTCACAAGATAAACAGCGTCACTCAAGTTTTATTTATTTTAATTGGGTAATAAATGATAAATGTGGTGACTTTTGGAAAGAAAAATGTTCAACTGCCCAACCCCCCCCCTCCCCCCCCCCCCCCCCGCACCACAAATTCAGCATTTGTAGGATAAAGAAATGAGACATTCTGGAAAGAATTATTGAATGATTGTCAATGAAACATTTAAATGATCCGATGAACACTTGGCTGGGTAGTGGAAGCATCGGTAAGTCCAGAGACGTGTGCTTGGACCGTCACGTGATGGCGATCCTAAAAACTTGGCATTTTTTGTCCTCCTGATAATATCTGTTTTAATGTAGAATTCCAGCTAAAGCTTAACGAGTCTTCAAAATGCCCCCCCCCCCCCCCCCCCCCAACACATATACTTACTTCCCAATGTAAAAAAAGATGTATATACGTGGTGTGACAATTTAGTTCCTGGAATTCCTAGCACTATGGCGGTGAGTCACACAGCCATTCGCACTCACGCGTTCTGACATGTCCTAACAAGCACTCGCCTGGGTCACAGGCCAGGTCACTCGGTCTTTATGGAGTAGTATAAAAAAATAACATATGTATGCGTTATGCAAATAAATTAATGGGAGGAATCTGGAGCAGCAGATTAACATCAAATTTTGCATGAAAATTGGCAAAAGTTGCGAGTGAAACTTTAGCGCTGCTACAACAGGTTTATGGTGAACATTACATGAAGAAATCAAGAGTTTTTGAAAGGCGTAGGCAGTTTAATCGCTTCCGACCGCCCGCCGTCGTTTTACGTAGCTACTTTGAAGAGGAATACCGTTGTTATGGTAGCAGCTAGCTACCATAACCCCGGTATCCTCTTCAAGAGCAGGGGGTCTGCCTTCAATATAAAAGTGGTCTCTGCGACGGATTCGCCGCAAGATCACTTTTATCGGCGGCGGGAGAGGGTCCCCCCGCCGTTCTCCGGTGCCCTCCACCGCTTACCGGAGCCATCGGCAGAGGCAGAGGCGATCGGATCCTTCTCCTGGAACGCATACGTGAGCAGCGCCCGCATATGAAAACAGTGTTCAAACCACACATGTGAGGTATCGCCGCGATAGTTAGAGCGAGAGCAATAATTCTAGCCCCAGACCTCCTCTGTAACTCAAAACATGCAACCTGTAGAATTCTTTAAACGTCGCCTATGGAGATTTTTAAGGGTAAAAGTTTGTCGCCATTCCACGAGCGGGCGCAACTTTGAAGTGTGACATGTTGGGTATCAATTTACTTAGTGTAACAATATATTTCACAATAAAAAAAAAAAATTGGGCAAACTTTACTGTTGTCTTATTTTTTAATTATAAAAAGAGATTTTTTTCCCCAAAAAAGTGCGCTTGTAAGACTGTTGCGCAAATACGGTGTGACACAAAAAAGGTATTGCAATGACCGCCATTTTATTCTCTAAGGTGTTAGGGAAAAAAATGTATAATGTTTGGGGGTTCTAAGTCATTTTCTAGCAAAAAAAAAAAAACAGTTTTTAACTTGTAAACACCAAATCTCAGAAAGAGGCTCGGCCCTTAAGTGGTTAAGGAGAGTCGGGAAGATGTCCACGATGAGGCAAGAACATGGTATAATGGTCAACCAAGATTGTTACTTGGAAATTTTAAAAAGGGTACGGGAATCTGTTCAGAGAAAAAGACTGGAATTCTGGCCTGACAATTGGATTCTCCACCATAAAAATGCTCCTGTACATGATGCGTTAGGACAGGATCCTCAAACTACGGCCCTCCAGCTGTTGCGGAACTACAAATCCCATGAGGCATTGCAAAACTCTGACATTCACAGACATGACTAGGCATGATGGGAATTGTAGTTCCTGAACACCTGGAGGGCCGTAGTTTGAAGACCCCTGCGTTAGGTGTTCGTGAGTTCCTGGTCCAGAAATCCATTCCTAAACTTGACCAACCACCTTATTCTCTTGACTTGGCACCCTGCGACTTTTGGCTGTTTCCAAAATTAAAAAATGCCTTTAGACCTCTGTCTAACACTTTTTGTTTAAAGTTAGAATCAGTATTTTTGTTGCTAGAAAATTGCTTAGAACCACCAAACATTATATATATATATATATATATATATATATATATATATATATATTAGCATAGACCTAGAGAATAAAATGGTGGGTGTTTTTAAGTCACACGGTATTTGCCCAGCAGTTTTTCACACAAAATATTTAGAAAAAAATAAAATTTAAAGAGTAAGTTCACCTTTTCAGAAAATCTGTAAGGTGAACATACACTGGACCCCCGCCCAAGCCCCCCCTGGTCCTGCTGTACCAGAGTCCCCCCGATCCCCCTCTGTCAGGCTCCGCTTTACCTGTCTGGGGATTTTAAATCCCCACGGCTTAATCTCCTATCTCTACCTCTCAGATTGTACGGACAAGAGGCATTCCAATTGGTCAGCACTGTCACATGGCCGGTCCTATCAGCGCTGCAAAGAGAGGGGAGAAAGCCAGGAGGATATCAAATCCCAAGACCAGTGAAGTGGCGTCCTGGTGCCTGACAGTGGGGGATAGCGGGGCTCCGGTACAGCAGGACCAGGGGGGCTGGGGAGGGGGTTCAGTGTAAGTTCACCTTACAGATGTTTCTCTATTTTTTTGGTAAAATATAATAGCTGATGTTACACTGAGTAAATAGATACCCAACACGTCACGCTTTCAAATTGCGCACAGTTGAGGAATGACGACTAAGTACGATACTTAAAAATCTCCATAGGCAAAGTTAAAAAATCTCTACAGGTTAACAGTTTAGAGTTACAGTGGCGGTCTAGCGCTAGAATTATTGCTCTCACTATAACATTTACGGCGATACCTCACATATGTGGGACGAACACCATTTACATATGCATGCGCGACCAACGTATATGTTCATCTCGGGGGGAGGGGGAGGGCGCTTTAAAAAAAAAAAATTATATATTTTATTAAAAAAAATATTTTTTACACTGCCCCTTTACATTTTTTTTTTTTTATAATTTTTTTTTGCTATCACAAGAAATGTAAACATCTGTTTATTGGGATACCAATAAAGCATAAAAGATCCTCTCTATGGAAACATTCGGGTTCTGTAAGACCCAAGATCTGATGCTTTCCAAAAAACAAACAAACATTGTTTACATCCACCCCAAACCGGAAGTGACATCACGACGTCGCTCCCAGCCTCCTAGAATATAGAGCTGAGGGGAAATGATCTGGTCTCTCCTCTATGGCCGCTGGATCGTTTTTCGGTCTTGCCAGTGAGAACATGAAGCTTGAGAAACACTCACAATCGACGGGGGGGGGGGGAGGAAATGACCCCTCTCGCTGCGTCTAAAAGCGTTCTGGCGGCTAATCGGCCGTTCATATTGCTTTTAGTGAAAAGACAATCACCTGCTGAAAATATTAATATCAGAGTTATGGCTGACAGCTGTAGCCATAGCCCCAGGAAACCGATTTAAACCCGTAATATAAATGAACATTAGGGGGTGTTGAAGTGGATAATAGGACACAGATTTGATGACATTGTGGACATCCAGTGCGCCGCAAAAAAAGATACTGCGCAGCATTCCGTAAAACAAATTCCAGGAATGTTTTCAGTCATGTGATCCGGCTCCCCTGTGTCAGCCACCGGCAGCTGTAGGGGAGAGGAGGGACTGCCGACAATGGCTGCACCATGGGAGCCTATGGGTGATGTCATCACTCCCAGCTTTCACAGGCATTGTGAGGCACACTCTCCCCTGCACTGGTTGACACAGGGGATCGGACTCAAAAAATAGGTAAGTATATACATCCTTTCTTAAGCCCCGGACACACGGTCGGACTTTTTGCCAACAAACTTCATTTTGAGCAAGTTTCACAAAAAATCCGACCGTGTGTATGCTCCATCGGACAAACTTTTTGGGTTTTCATCGGACAAATGTTTGGTTTGCAAACGGACAATCTTTTCGCCAACAAAAGTCCGATGGAGCAAAGTTCGACCGTGTGTACAGAAAACCATCAGACTTTTGTCCGATGGACAAAACAAATAATGCTAAAATCAACCAACAATAACAGAAGTTGACCAAAGGGTGGCGGTAAAGAGCAGAAAAACCACGTGATGTTGGAAAAAGTTTTGGGAAAGTTTGCAGAAAAGTCCTGTGGTGTGTATGCTATGGGTGTGCCCGGCCAACTCCGTTCGGACAAAAATCCACGGAAAAGTCAGATGGAAGTCCGACCCGTGTGTACGAGGCTTAACACAGATTAGTTGGTAAAGATGTTAGGAGGGAGGGGGAATTTTTAAGACTAGTTAGGCTTTAGCTGGAATTCCCCTCTAAATTCATATAACTTAAAGTGAGCCTGCCTGCCATCATAAAGCTGAACTCCAAGTAATACTGTTTTCAGCAGGTTTAAAAATTACTTACTTTCCACAAATATGATCTTTTTTTGTAATGTAATGCACTAGATACCATTTAGAAAGCTTCCAAAGGCTCAATTTCCATTGTTCCCTGTTGTAAGACCAGTGGTACCTAGCGGGAGGACCTAGGCACCCCATAATCCTGGTCTGTTCCTCCCATTCTGCATAATTTGATTGGCAGACGTGGAGGCTCCAGGTCTGTCAAGCCCATTCTTACATCGTATGATTGGCCACCAACCTGCCCACATTCACAGCTACAACCCCCATTGAATGAAGGGAATCATAGCGTGAACTGTACTAGCCACGCCCCTCAATGAGCAAAAGTGACATTGCGGCTTCTCTGACTCCAGGTGCCCATGCAGAGCTAAGCTTTCTGTATACAACTAATGACATTACAGACTATAGAAAGGTCGTTTTCTCCAAAAATACATTTTACCAAAAAAAAAAAAAAGTTTTTGTACTGTACATAAGGAGAGGGAATTTCAGTCCAAAATGTAAACTATCCTGGTTCAATTTAAAACTTTTAAAAATAAAAAAAGGGCCAAAAAGCCCTTTTGCGATGGCCCTCTGATCCTACTTATACTTTGTTACCAAGGGGTCAAATTCCCCAAATTGGGAATAAGTTCCACCCACAAGAAGTAAGCCCAATTCTCGCCTGATCACACTGTCCAATAAGACAGTTTTTGAAAATGAAGCGTTCTCATTGGACAGGGAAGGGCATATAGATGAGGTTTAGCTCCAAGTAGGAGGGGTGAGAGCAGAAGGCAGGATAGCTGGATCTTTGGTAACAAGGTGAAACCAGGATCAGAGGGGAGCACAGGAAAAGTGTTTCAGGCTTAGAAGTGGGCACCTTGTGCTACCTGCTCCTAGGCGGGACTCCATTTAAAAGCTGGAAACATGGCTGACAAGTGCACTAAAAAAGAACAACTTTGTACAAATAATTGAATTTTCTTATATTTTCCTTTGAAAGGCCAGAAAGTGTATTTTAGTCCATTCAATGCACTACCAATTACCAGCAAAATTACATGAAATCTGTCTATATATTAATCAATGGGCCACTGCCTGAGTTCAATTTACTTGCATTCTGTTCTAACTCCTCCCCTTGGAGCCAAACCCCACCCACCTTCTGTTCCCCCATCCAATCAGAGCATTCAGTGGCCATTCCCATTTTCACTAATTTGCTGGCTCTGAAAAGGGTGGTCACTGTTGTAGTGACCGTATAGGACAGCAAGTTATGGGAGATTGCAAGAATATGTGCATTATTTTACAAGTTAAAAAAGGTTCCTACAGATGTTTTAACTGTGTATTTAAATAATTGCCTGGTGTTGCTTTTTTTTTTGTTACAAATTAAAAAAAAATAACAGTATATAAATCAGGAATCAAGCATTCCATCAAAGAGCAGATTGACGAGGAACAGGGCTGTTGTTAAGCCATCACACAATTTAGTCCTATTTTAGGTGGTCTATAGCTTTACATTTTACAAGTTCTTACTGAATTGACACTAGACATCTTCTTCGTACTTTGTTTTTGGACTCTGCTACATCAAATACATGGCCAGACGGATCAAAGGATTGACTTTAGTATTTTGGAAGTTTCCCCTCCTGCTCATAGGAGAAGAAGCCAACTCTCCTTCTGCCTGAGTCAAGGTAGGTCACCTTTGTGTCAGTGTCTATTCCATCGTAGGGTTGACTTCTTCATCAAAGTCCATGAGAATCTTTATTTCGGGGGCTTCCCATGAGTCGGGAACGAGTGGCCCATTCTTTTGGAGTGAAGAGAAGACTCCATTAACTGGTTTCAACTGTCAGTGTTGTTTGGTGAGAGGTGATTGGAAGGTCCGTTGGCTCGTTCTCTGAGTTCTGGTAGAGTAAGTGTATCTGGGGCAGAGGTCTTGCGCTGTCTGTCTTTGGGCAGGGTGAGAAATTCTGGAGGTTCGCCAGTGATGGGGGTGGCAGGGGCGCTACGGATAGCGGGGCACTGGCTTTCCGCGGTTATGGTAATGGTTGGGGCAACTGGTCCTATTTTCTCATTGGTGGCGGCCTGTGTCTCCTTCTCGTACTCTCGAACCTTTTCCATGGTCATTCCTGTGGGGTGAAAACATGGGAGTCATTTATGATGATAATTATATAGGCATTGCTTCAAGACTATGGAGTCAATTTCAATGTAGTTTCAATATGACTTGTATCCGTTCAGGTTCCTGGGGCTCTTTGCAGCTTTTAACCCCATTCCACAATTTTCTAGGAACACATAAAAGGTAGATGGAAACATTAAAACCTTATGCCGCATACACACAACCGTTTTTCATGACGAGAAAAATGCAATTTTTTTTTTTTTTGGTCATTAAAAACGATCGTTGTGTGGGCTCCAGAGCATTTTTCACGACATGAAAAATGGGCATTAAAAATTTAGAACATGCTCTAATTTTTCTCGTCGTTTTTCACGTCGTCGTTTTTCTCGTCATGAAAAACGGCCGTGTGTAGGCTTTAACGACGTGAAAAAAAAGTGCATGCTCAGAAGCAAGTTTTGAGACGGGAGCGCTCGTTCTGGTAAAACTAGCGTTCGTAATGGAGATAGCACATTCGTCACGCTGTAACGGACTGAAAAGCACGAGGCTGAAAAGCGCGAATCGTCTCTCACCAAACTTTACTAACATGAGGATCAGCAAAAGCAGCCCAAAGGGTGGCGCCATCCGAATGGAACTTCCGCTTTATAGTGCCGTCGTACGTGTTGTACGTCACCGCGCTTTGCTCGAGCATTTTTTTCCACGATAGTGTGTAGGCAAGGCAGGCTTGAGAGGAAACACGAAAAATCACGTCGAGAAAAACTTTTTCAATGACATTAAAAACGGCCCTGTGTACGCGGCATTAGACAGTTGTCACTGAAACAAGTACATTGGAAGAATTTCCATATTTTTTTAACTCTGGTAACAACTCAATATCTTGGATTGTCAAGTGTCAGTGGCCATGATTATGGTCACCAGGACAAATAAATACATTTTAATAAATACATGACTGCATACATTACTGTATTTTTATATTTGCCAAAAGTTCAGCTTTATACTATTTTTTTGATGGGGCTTTTACATTGCTGTCCCATGTTTGTCGGATTGTTAGTACAGGATCTCCTCCCAAGCTCGTCTGTTTTTTTTTTTTTTGTTCAGCCCACTGGGTTGAAAAAAAAAAAAAAACTGATAGTGTGTACTAGGCTTAAGACTTGCAAGTGTAGCTAGATAAAGGAACACTTCACTGTACTGTCCCCTTGCCCCCTGATACCTCCAAACTTCATGCCTGAGCCCCCAATAGCTAAATTCCTGATTTCTTGACCTTCCAACGTGTCCTATTCCTCACCGCAGTACATTTCACCCTGAGCACAGTCTGCATCCTTTCCTAGAAATAGCGCCGTCGTTTTATTTGTATTGTCTTCCCTTTTATGATCCCTGTATCAAACCTGCCGCATGTTTTCTCTAAGTTTATTAAGTTACTCTACATTACTGTGTGTTCTTATTCTGCCTCCAAGGTATCGTTGTGGTATTGATTTGCCAGGCTGATCATTCTCTTGGTACCTGTGGGATGTCGGAATGGTGCTAAATATAAAACATCCTACGTAAAACAGAAGGAGATATGGGTCTCCGGGGTGCAGACTCGTTTTATTTCCTTCAGCAAAATATTGTGACGCGGCTTTTTACAGTTATCGGAAAAGGGTTGCCAGTATCTGGGATGGAGCTCATAGAAGCTCTGCTTCTACAGAAAAAGTCCCCTATGTCTGGCAGGGGAGGACTGGGTTGTGGGGCAGGTAGGCATTGCAAGCCTTCTAAATCCCCGTACACACGACCGGTTTTCCTGCCAGGAAAACTGCCCAGAGAGCTTTTGGCTGGGAAAACCGGACGTGTGTATGCTTCCTCGCAGTTTTCCCGACAGGAAAACACCTGGGAATCCCGGCACAAAAATAGAGAACCTGCTCTCTATTTTCCCGTCAGGTTTCCCAGTGTTTTTTTTTCCCGCCAGATTTACTACTACTTTCCTATGGGAAACACTGCGAGGTAGTGCCGATGGAGCATACACACGGCCGGGATTACCCGGCCAAAGCTCTCATGGCAGTTTTCCTGACGGGAAACCCGGCCATGTGTAGGGGGAAAAAGCTACCGAGCAGGTTCTCGGCTTTCCCCTCGGTTTTCCTGGCACACTTTTTACCGCTGGGAAAACCGAGCATGTGTACAGGGCTTAAGCCATTATTAATAAGATATGGTGGGCTGGTGGCCCTAAATAGGAACACTTCACCATTTAGAGATCAATCAGAGCAGGACAGGGACACATGTCTGACATTGGATAGTTATTGGCTATCTGTTAATCCCAGGGTTTGAGAGATGAATGTTTTCCAGCACTGACTTTCTTGAGGCTTTGAGATATCATGGGACCACAAAGGATGCCAATGCTGGAAGGTGTGTCTCAATAAACCATGTCCTTTAGGAATGCTCACCTTTCAGAGGCGTAGATAAGGGGGGGGGGGTCAGGGGCGTTCAAACCCACCCAGAGCTTTGATCGATGGTGCAGTAGCTAGGCTAGTGTAGCCTTTCAGCTGCTAGACCTGCACATCCTGTCTCCTCCACTATGCCCACCAATGCATTATGGCACCCTTTGCTTGGTAAACCTTCTTTAGCCATAGAAATCGGTCCCTTTTGTGAAAATACCACTTGGTTGTGTTTGCCCCTTCCAGGTCAAAGTTTTGCAGTTCTTTCCTGCCCTCCAGTGTCTTTGATCTATCTCCTGCAGCTTTTATGCCTTTTTATTTCAAGAGAAAATGCAAGAACCCGTCCTGGCCAATCAGAAATCAGCTTTTATTATTTTTCTCTGATCTGATGAAATATTATTGTCTGGCAGAACTTTAAACAAACTCTAAAGAGAGCATTATGGGAGCTGTTATTGTTGACGTCTTGTAAAGTCAAAGATGTTGTTTGAATCTTGGCTTTACTATCTAGCGCAGCCTTTCTCAATCTTTTTACTCCAGACAGAGGAACCCCAAAATTAATTTTCAGGTCTCTGGGAACCCTAACTGATATCAATTAATCTGGGGCAAATGGAAAATGCCGTATTCATGGGTAGTCAGTAGGAATAATAAAACCCTTATGCCGCGTACACACGACCGTTTTTCCTGTCATGCAAAAAACCAACATTTTTCTCGACGTGATTCGTCAAGATTCCTCTCAAGCCCGCCTTGCCTACACACGTTCAGGGAAAAAAAATGCTCGAGTAAAGCGCGGTGACGTACGAAATGTATGACGGCACTATAAAGGGGACGTTCCATTCTAATGGCGCCGCCCTTTGGGCTGTTTTTGCTGATCTTGTGTTAGTAAAGTTTGGTGAGAGACGATTCGCGCTTTTCAGTCTTCGTGCTTTTCAGTCCGTTACAGCGTGACGAATGTGCTATCTCCATTACGAACGCTAGTTTTACCAGAACGAGCGCTCCCGTCTCATACTTGATTCTGAGCATGTGCGTTTTTTTTCCCCTCGGAAAAGCATACACACGAGCGGTTTTCGCGACGAGAAAAAGAATGACAGGAAAAACGACGAGAAAAAATAGAGAAGGTTCTAATATTTTTGCGGGCAGTTTTCTCGTCGAGAAAACAGCTATGGAGCATACACACAACCGTTTTTCACGACCAATCTAAAAAATGGCAGTTTTCTCGTCATGAAAAACGGTCGTGTGTACGCGGCATAACAGTGGCAGTCACCCTTACAGACAGCTAAAAAGATAATTGGTGTCATGTAGCTGGCTTTGTCAAGTGGCATTGGTCTTGCAACTATGCGGGCACCATCCAATGGGAGGTTTGACGTTTGAAGAACATTCTTATGCAGATTCAATTGCCAACAGAGGATGATTCAGGGTGCCATGCTATAATCTATACATAAGGATACATGTGATGACATGGGCACCTTTCCATAGGATCTCTGACATATTTTCCATAATTTGCTCTGGTTCTACACTCTCCACATGTGTGTTGGTCCTACAATATATTCCATTATAAGATTTCACCATGGACTCTGAGTGGTCATATGGAGTGGCCTATCCTTGGATACTAATATAGAGAAGAGGTATTTTCCATGTGATACAGCTATATAATTCATAAGGATAATGTCCCCTAAGGCTCGATTCACACTAATGCGTTTTTTGGTGCATTTTGCATTTTGCAGAAATGCATGGAAATTTTTTAACATGGGTTCCAATGGAACATGTTCACATCAATGCATTTTTGTGCCTCTGCGTTTTTGGAAAGGGTTGGGGACTTTTTTTCCTGCAAAAAGCAGCGTTTTGCATGTAATAGAAGTCAATGGACCAGCATCAAAAACGCAAGTACCCGCGTTTTTACCGCGATTTGCGTTTATTTATTTTTATTTTTTTAATGGAAATGTATAAAAATAAAAATTAATAAAAAAAAAACGCAAAACGCAAATCACGGTAAAAACGCATGTTGAAAAACGCGGCAAGCACCGCAAAAAGCAAGGCAAAAACGCTCAAAAGCAACATGCATTAGGCCCCTTTCACACTGGGGCGTTTTTCATGCAGTTTAGCGCTAATATTAGCGCTATTATACCGCATGAAAAATTCCTGCCTGTAGCCTTCAATGTGAAAGCCCGAAGGCTTTCACACTGAAGCGGTGCGCTAGCGGGACCGCTCCAAAAGTCCTGCTAGCCGCTTCTTTACAGCGGTGAAGGAGCGGTGTGTTCACCGCGGGTGCCCATTGAAATCAATGGGACACCGTGGTAATACCGCTCGCAAACCGCGGCAATAGCCGCGGTTTGCGGGCGGTATTAACCCTTTTTCGGCCGCTAGCGGGGGTTAAATTCACCTCCCTAGCGGGCGCATACCGCGGTAAGAACGACAGTATAGCAGCGCTGAAAATCACGCTGCTATACCGCCACCGCCACCGCACCTGCCCACCCCAGTGTGAAAGGGGCCTTAGTGTGAATCGAGCCTAATGGGGTATATACAGTATCTCACAAAAGTAAGTACACCCCTCACATTTTTGTAAATATTTTCTTCTATCTTTTCATGTGACAACACTGAAGAGATGACACTTTGCTACAATGTAAAGTAGTGAGTGTACAGCTTGTATAACAGTGTAAATTTGCTGTCCCCTCAAAATAACTCAACACACAGCCATTAATGTCTAAACCGCTGGCAACAAAAGTGAGTACACCTCTAAGTGCTAGTTCACACCACATGCAGTTCCGTGCACTTTTTTTCTGCACTAAAAATGCATGCACAGTGTTTTCCATGGATTCCAATGGCTCTAGTTCACACCAGTGCAATCAGTTTCCGGTGCAGAAAAAAAAAGTAGAGCGTGCTGCATTTTTTCTGCACAGAACTGTATTGGAACCTAGCAAATTGTATCAAAAACACACTGGAACTGCGTGTGGTGTGAACTGTAAAGAAAAAACTGATCCTGAACGTATCCGGAGTGCATTTTTGTGGTGTGAACTGGCCCTAAAAATGCATGCACAGTGCTTTCCATGTATTCCAATGGCTCTAGCTCACACCAGTGCAGTCAGTTCCAGTCAGTTTCTGGTCCGTTTCCAGTGCAGAAACTGACCGGAAACTGACTGGAACTGACTGCATTGGTGTGAACTAGAGCCATTGGAATACATGGAAAATACTGTGCATGCATTTTTAGTTCAGAAAAATAGGGCACGGAACTGCATCTGGTGTGAACTGGCCCTAAGTGAAAATGTCCAAATTGGGCCCGAAGTGTCAATATTTTGTTTGGCCACCATTATTTTCCAGCACTGCCTTAACTCTCTTGGGCATGGAGTTCACCAGAGCTTCACAGGTTGCCACTGGATTCTTCTTCCACTCCTCCCTGATGACATCACAGAGCTGGGGGATGTTAGAGACCTTGCACTTCTCCACTTTCTGTTTGAGGATGTCCCACAGATGCTCAATAGGATTTATGTCTGGAGACATGCTTGGCCAGTCCATCACCTTTACCCTCAGCTTCTTTAGCAAGGCAGTGGTCATCTTGAAGGTGTGATTGGGGTCGTTGTCATGTTGGAATTCTACCCTGTGGCCCAGTCTCTGAAGGGAGGGGATCATGCTCTGCTTCAGTATGTCACAGTACATGTTGGCATTCATGGTTCCCTCAATGATCTGTAGCTCCCCAGTGCGGGCAGCACTCATGCAGCCCCAGACCATGACACTCCCACCACCATGCTTGACTGTAGGCAAGACACACTTGTCTTTGTCCTCCTCACCTGGTTGCCGCCACACATGCATGACACCATATTTCCCAAAGACAACCTCTGGATATGACGCTGAGCACGTGCACTCAACTTCTTTGGGCTGAGCATGGCGAGGCCTGTTCTAAGTGGAACCTGTCCTGTTAAAGCGCTGTATGGTCTTGGCCACCGTGCTGCAGCTCAATTTCAGGGTCTTGGCAATCTTCTTATAGCCTAGGCCATCTTTATGTAGAGCAACAATTCTTTTTTTCAGATCCTCAGAGAGTTCTTTGCCATGAGGTGTCATGTTGAACTTCCAGTGACCAGTATGAGAGAGTGAGAGCGATAACACCAAATTTAACACACCTGTTCCCCATTCACACCTGAAACCTTGTAACACTAACAAGTCACATGACACCGGGAGGGAAAATGGATTAATCGTATTTTAATCTAAATCTCGATTCACTCCCCCCCCCCCCCACGATCTCCAGTCTGGATTGCCTCGATTTTTCGGGTCTTCCCCGTGATGTAGACTGGACCGAGGAGATGCCATCGGATCCAGCCTGGAACGCAAATGGCGCCGATATCGGAACTGACGTCAGCAGTCGGAACTGACGTCAGTCAGCAGAGAGCGTGATGCGCTGAATGGATGCCTGGGCGTGGGTGGTACCACGTCCTCTCGGCCTGGAAACACCGCAGTGAGGGTGCACTGCGCAGTGGGGCACCAGTCCAGCATTGATCCGATGGCCGATTTCCAAACACAAATGTGAGCACATCATATATATTATGAATATATTACTGTACTTACTGTTTGCTTGCCTGCTGCTGATTGATTGATACCCAGAAAGAAAGCCCATGACATAGGAGGGGGTAATCTCAGTCCTCCCTATGTCACCATGTTGCACCACCCACAGTCAGATCTACATTTTAAAATGGTTAATTAAAAAAAAGAAAAATCTATATCAAAGTTAAACTCCACAAGAAAAAAATAAAAAATGTATGGATGTATGTATATATACTGTAATTTATATATACATACATCCATACATTTTTTTTCTTGTTGAGTTTAACTTTGATATAGATTTTTCTTTTTTTTAATTAACCATTTTAAAATGTAGATCTGTGGGTGGTGCATGCATGGTGACATAGGGAGGACTGAGAGATTTTTTGAGAATCGTGATCTGTATTCTAAGCAAAAGAATCGCGATTCTCATTTTTCCCAGAATCGTGCAGCTCTAGGGTGTACTCACTTTTGTCCCCCCACGCCTTTTTCTCAGACATTAATAGCTGTGTGTAGAAAATTGACACTGTTATACAAGCTGTACACTCACTACTTGACATTGTAGCAAAGTGTCATTTCTTCAGTGTTGTCACATGAAAAGATAGAGAATAAAATATTTACAAAAATGTGAGGGGTGTACTCACTTTTGTGGAATACTGTATACCTGCTAGGATTCCATCCATTAAATTTTGTTGCCTTTTTTGGGGACAATGCTTAATACATAAGTCATTTTTCCCACAGCTGCTATGGTTGTTTTTTTTTAATAATTGACCAATTACGGTTTTACAAGTTAGACAGTAGGTTTTTATATGTTCTAGGTTTTTCAATAAAGTATTAATTTTTAATCCTTACATGTGTCAATTTTATAATCCTTACACTTATCTAGGGATAAATGATAGATTTTGATATATTGGAGGTTGAACTTTAGTCTTGTTTTTATAAAAAAAAAATTAACTGTAATAAGCACAGTGTTTGAATACCAGTACAGACAAAAAGTTAGTACTTACCGTATTTATCGGCGTATAACACGCACCCTAACTTTAAGAGGGAAGTTTCAGGAAAAAACCTTTCCACCGCCCCCTTTGTATAACACGCAGGCACAGTTTACCCTCTATTTTCAGGGTAAAAAAGTGAGTGTTATACGCCAATAAATACAGTAATTAAAAAAAAAAAGTCCTCGCTCTCACACAGATATCATGGTTTACTGAGACACTTACCATACCACTCTTCTACCCATGCGAAGGCTTGCCGGTGACCGACGATCAGCAGGTCCCGAATAACCTAATAATACAGAGGAGATCGCAGTTTTTTCACAAGACGCAATCTGTGTCCATCTACAACTGGCCATACATGTGTCAATTCAATCATGTCAATTCTATTTTTTTGTTAAATTCACAAAGCAGTCCAAGACGTAAAATTGTGGTCCTGATCAATGGCAAGAAGAAGGGATCAGAATAGCCCAGATTGAACGCTACGAATAAATTGGATCACTTTATATAAAATTGCTGTTTTTTTTTTTTCCCCGTGTTAATTTCAATTCAATCTTTCAATCCACTGTATTGAAGCTGTCAATATATTGCCCAGTTTTTACCAAATTTTGGTCAAACTCCCCTCTGTTCTGGTGGCAACTCTAATGCCTTGTACACACGATAGGAATCTCCGATGAAAAAAGTCAGATGGTGTCCGACTGATTTTTTTTAATCGGAAATTCCTACCGTGTGTGGGCCCCATTGGAGAAATTCCCATGAATTCCATTGGAATTTAAATATAGAACCTGTTCTATTTTTTTTTAAATGGAATTCTGTTGGATTTTTGATGGGAGATTGGTCGGAAAAAGGTCAGATCGTGTGTACGCGGCATAACATTTCTGTTTTCTCTATCACTTTCAGTCTCAGTGATAATGGTCACCAGAACAGACGGAGAGAATGGATCTTCCTAGTGGGGACACAGACAGCAATAAACACCTGACAGTGCTTTTAATATTTCACAACATTATTTGGCCATCATCAAAACTATGGTTTCTATGGAGTTGGGCTTGGGACTCAACGGGACAGTACAGCCATACAGGTTATAGGGAGAAGGTAATAAGGCAAACAAAAAGTCCTGAATCAGGGTGTTTATGTTTCACCTATCCGAAAATAAGAGGACTTTTTGGTTGCTTTAGTCCCTTCTCACCATAATCTATATCAGCCATTCCTAACTCAGGTTCCTCTAGAGTTTACTATGGGTTCCTTGAGCCGTGACTGATTGTCCTCCCATTTGGTGGTTCCTGTAAAGCAGGGATATGCAATTAGCGGACCTCCAGCTGTTGCCAAACTACAAGTCCCATAAGGCATAGCGAGAGACAGCAGCAAGCATGACACCCAGAGGCAGAGGCATGATGGGACTTGTAGTTTTGCAACAGCTGGAGGTCCGCTAATTGCATATCCCTGTTGTAAAGTTTTGAGTTAGCACCACTTGGCAGAGCCATCTTCATGAACCCAATTATCTTTTTAGCTATCTGTAAGGGTGGTATTCCGGCCACCACGGTAAGGGGGACATTCTTCCCACTAGTCATCAAGGTAAGAAGTATTTTTCTATTTCCCACCAATGAGTTGTTTTTTGCAAGGGTTCCTTCAGAACTGGAAAGTATCTTGAAGGCTCTTCTGTAATAAAAAGGTTGAGAAAGGCTGATCTATATGTTATATTGTCTCATTCTTGGGTTCAGATACTCTTTAATGACCCACATAAAGGAGTTTTGCAAACACCCCACGGTCACATGTCACGTAACAAGAGATCCACAATGGGAACAAAAGCCCTCACCCACCTTGTGCACAAATTGCTCGACTCGTGTCTGAAGGCCCCACACCTCGAACTTGACATTAACTAATTTGTAGGAGCACATAATGGGCTTTGTCTGGCACCTCCAGCCCTCCTGAAGAGGCCCGCGGCCCGTCTTGCTGGAGACAAAATGCCTGAGATCCTGCAATAGAGAGGGGAAGAATGAAGGCGTCCCTTTGTGTCAGCCTGACATTGCAGGCCTCGCTCTTCGAACATTTCCTGAATATGAATTAGAATTAAATTAGAAAAAGATGGAGTGCTGATAGCGGGAAGGAGCGCGGTGCCGGGTCTAGTAATGAACTCTTCTCAGAATAAAGCCTTTTTCCCAGTTTTCTGGATGGTTTAATAAGCTAAAGGGCGACATGTGAACAAGCCACTACAAAACCAGAAATGTCATTTTACTTCTCTGGCTATAATGCAGTGAGATATGGGACTGGCTATCATGGTTACTGCCTTCTGCACAGCACCATTGCACTTCGTCTTTCCTTACCATAACACCATTGCACTTTGACCTGTCTTACTAAAACACCATTGCACTTTGACCTGCCTTTCTATAACACCATTGCACTTCGTCTTTCCTTACCATAACACCATTGCACTTTGATCCGCCTTACTATAACACCATTGCACTTATACTTATATACTGAATAAATTCCTAAGCTGTTTAAAGGATTGGCTTGGCGCTTCTCTCTCCTCCTTTTTCTTACCATTGCACTTTGACCTGCCTTACCATAACATCATTGAACTTTGACCTGCCTTACTATAACATCCTAGCACTTTGACTTGCCTTACTATAACACCATTGCAAAAAAATCTGCCTTACCATTACACCATTGCACTTTGACCTACCCAAGATCCTAGCACTTTGACCTGCCTTACTAAAACACCATTGCAAAAAAACCTGCCTTACTATAACACCATTGCACTTTGACCTTCCTTACTAAAACACCATTGCACTTTGACCTGCCTTTCTAAAACACCATTGCACTTTGACCTGCCTTACTAAAACACCATTGCACTTTGACCTGCCTTTCTAAAACACCATTGCACTTTGACCTGCCTTTCTAAAACACCATTGCACTTTGACCTGCCTTACTAAAACACCATTGCACTTTGACCTGCCTTACTAAAACACCATTGCACTTTGACCTGCCTTACTAAAACACCATTGCACTTTGACCTGCCTTACTAAAACACCATTGCACTTTGACCTGCCTTACTATACCATCCTAGCACTTTGACCCACCTTAATAAAACACCATTGCACTTTGACCTTCTGTACTATAACATCAAAGCCCATTGAAAGCATGGGCTGCTCTACCATAACCTGTGTTAAAGCACTTAATGCATTGCAGCAGACCAGACTGGTGTGAATGAGCCATACCAGTCTCTTGTTTTGCTGCCACCCACCTCGGTACTCTTGTAATATCTATCCGGGATCTCGTCATATGCGATGTCTAGGTGTGTCACCTCATGGGTGTCCTCTGCCGATTCTGAATTAAATATCTGCAAGAGAACGTCAGTGGCATAAGATTTTTTTATTTATTTTTTGCAAACAGACAGAATCTTCTAGATAGTGTTTTGGGGAATTTTAGAAGGGGGAATCACAGAAAAGGGGAACAATAATAAAAGTTGACCCCCAGACAAGACTTTATTTTTGTTTTGGATGGAGTGGGAAAGGGTTGAGACACTTGTCAGGTTTTTATCACTGTCTGTGTCCCTGCGGGGGAGATTTCCTGTCATTTCCTGTTTTGGTGAACAATTCTCCCCCGTTCCCCCTGTCACTGGAACATATATCAGGAATAAAAACCGGACTCTAATGGCCCGTACACACGATCCGAATATCGTACGAAAACTGTCGTCCGAGGAAGAATCGTGCGATAATCGGATCGTTAGTACACAAGCTTTCGAGAGCCGATCACGACAATTCATCCGATATTATTCGAAAATTTTCCTCGTACGATACCAGATCGTACGATTTTCATTTAGTCAGTATAGTTGTCGTCTGAAAATACAATACAAATACATTACAACACATGACATCACTTCTGATTTGTTTTTCTGTTCTGACTTTAGCAACCTATTCAATTTCTAATTGCGACTATTAAGCAAAAAAAAGTCTGACGATCTTCGGATCGTGTGTATGGGCCAAAAGCTTCAGGAGTCATCCTCAAACTATTTTAAATAAAACAAAAGTACTCCTCAAAGATCAGAATAAGTTGATCTTCATAAAAAAGACACATTATTGCAGTTCTGTAGTTCTTAAACCCAAAAGTGGAACTTCCACTTTAAGCACTCCTCGCCCCCTTACATGCCACATTTGGCATGTCATTTTTTTGGGGGGGGGGAGTGGGGGCTTCGTTAGGAGTGGGACTTCCTGTCCCACTTCCTACTTCCGCAACTCCTCTTCTGCCCCTAGGCGGCCCCTCCCTCTAGGCGATCTCCTGGGACACGTGACAGGTCCTAGGAGATCACCTGTCCACTCCGGGAGCGCAGCGCGACTCGCGCATGCGCAGTGCGTGCCCGGCTGGGAAGACAAAAGCTGTCACGGCCGGGTGCCCAGAGTGGCAATGGAGGCGCCGGCGGAGAGGATGGGGGAGAGGAGCGACGCACCGGGCAGCCGAATCGATGGATCGTGAAACAGGTGAGTGTCTGTTTATTAAAAGTCAGCAGCTACACTTTTTGTAGCTGCTGACTTTTAATAAACATAAAAAGCCTGGGACTCCCCTTTAATACCTTTACCGTATATCAGTGGCGGCTGGTGCTCAAATTTTTTGGGGGGGCGCAAACAAACTGAAAAAAAAAAAAAACATCAATTGCCGCCACTGTGCCCATTAAACGCAGCCACTGTGCCCAAACGCCACTAGTTTGTCCCCAAATGCAGCCAGTTTCCCCCCCCATATGCAGCCAGTTTCTCCCCCATAATGCAGCCAGTTTCTCCCCCATATGCAGCCAGTTTCTCCCCCATAATGCAGCCAGTTAATCCCCCAATATACAGCCAGTTTGTCCTCATAATACAGCCAGTTTGTCCCCCAATATACAGCCAGTTTCTCCCCCATAATGCAGCCAGTTAATCCCCCAATATACAGCCAGTTTGTCCTCATAATACAGCCAGTTTGTCCCCCAATATACAGCCAGTTTCTCCCCCATAATGCAGCCAGTTTCTCCCCCATAATGCAGCCAGTTTCTCCCCCATAATGCAGCCAGTTTCTCCCCCATAATGCAGACAGTTTCTCCCCCATATGCAGCCAGTTTCTCCCCCATAATGCAGCCAGTTTCTCCCCCATATGCAGCCAGTTTCTCCCCCATAATGCAGCCAGTTTCTCCCCCATAATGCAGCCAGTTAATCCCCCAATATACAGCCAGTTTGTCCTCATAATACAGCCAGTTTGTCCCCCAATATACAGCCAGTTTCTCCCCCATAATGCAGCCAGTTAATCCCCCAATATACAGCCAGTTTGTCCTCATAATACAGCCAGTTTGTCCCCCAATATACAGCCAGTTTCTCCCCCATAATGCAGCCAGTTTCTCCCCCATAATGCAGACAGTTTCTCCCCCATAATGCAGCCAGTTTGTCCTCATAATACAGCCAGTTTGTCCCCCCCAGCCCTGCACTTACCTTCCTCGAGTCAGCGCCGTCCTTCTTCCGTCCTCGATGTCTTCTCCCGCCCTCGATGCCACTTCAGCCAATCAGGTTACCGGTAACCAGAACCGGTGAACCTGATTGGCCAGGGAACGCACCCCTGTGCGTCCTCTCATTAGGTATTTAGAAGCCTATTACAGCCCTCAGGCTGTAGTCGGGAAGCCTATCAGAGCCTGCTGGCTCTGATAGGCACTTCTAAAGGCCAATCAGACGCTGTGACTCAGATGGCCGGCGCTCAAGGGGCCGGCCATCTGAATAGTGGGCGGCAGCAATACATAGGTTCATGCAATGCATGAACCTATGTATTGTTGTGGTGAGTGACGGGCGGGCGCAGAAGCGAGCGGTAGCGGCGCTTCTGCGCCCTCTATGGTCGCGCCGCCATGTGTAAAAAAAAGACATTAAAAAAAAAAAAAAAAACTCTTAAAGGGCCCGTTTTTTTTATTTTATTTTTTTATTTTTTGGTGACCACAGGAGGGGGGGGCGGCGCCCGGGCGCCCCCTATGGACGGGCCGCCACTGCCGTATATACTCGAGTATAAGCCGAGTTTTTCAGCACATTTTTTGTGTGCTGAAAATGCCCCCCTCGGCTTATACTGGAGTCTGTGTCCATCTTCCACTTTGTGCGCCTGATTCCGGCCAGCCATAAACTTTGCACACTTGTAGAGGAAGAGTGGGGCTATATGTGTGCCAAGTTTGGGGTCCAGGGGACCTAGGGCCGGCCGGTACCGGGTCCCCAAAATCACAGGAGAAATTACCATTTAACATGGGAGTCTATGGAAGGGGTGCCCGAATTTGAAACTTGGAACACATGTAGCCCCACTCTTCCTCTACAAGTTTGCAAAGTTTGTTGTTCAGGGGACCACCGATTTTTCAAACCCGGGCACCCCTTCTATAGACTCCTATGTTAAACGTCAGTCTAGTCACACAGCGCTGGAGATCAGGTAGGGAGATTGGGCACAGTGAGGCATGGGCACAGTGAGGCATGGGCACAGTGAGGCATGCAGATGGACACCCTAGGCTTATACTCGAGTCAATACGGTTTCCCAGTTTTTTGTGGTAAAATTAGGTGCCTCGGCTTATATTCGGGTCAGCTTATACTCGAGTATATACGGTATTACTTTATTTTTTTCTTCTTCAATGTAAGCAGTGTAAGTACCTAACTTTGACTTGCTATCAGCCTCTTGCAGTACAACAAAGCTCAAACTGGGGAATGGATCACATTAAAAAAAAAAAAAGTGCATTTAATCTTTTTTTTTTTGCATTAAAGCCTCCAGACTCAGAGCATTGCATCCACTATCAGGGCAGCAGGCTGTTGCTATCTAACTGCTATCCTGCAAACTATTCCCCCGTCCGTACAGTGATAGAGAATTTGGGTTATGGGGCTGCAGGAAGTGTTCAATAGACTACGAGAGCAGGGACCTACCCACATTTGTGTTCCATTGAGATCTATGAGCTCCTCTGCAGCGGTGGAAGATGGGACTTGTAGTCTTCCCATTTACAGATCTGTGAATGTATGATGCGGCTGTGCAGGCAGAGTCACACACAACTGTGCTGAATTAAATAAAATATACAGAATGTTGCTGGGTGAAGAACTCTGCAGTTCAAGTGGGGGGAAGGGGGGGCAGTTTGAAGGTGGGGTCTAAGGAATGGCACCTAGGGTGACCACGTGTCCCGGATTGCCCGGGACAGTCCCGCATTTTTCAGGTCTGTCCCGGGCACCTTCATTCCAGGACAACACAGTGTCCCGGAATGAAACTGACACAGCCACCCCCCCGCCCCCCCAGGCCAATCTGATGCCAGCAAAAAAAGGCCGCCACATCACCGCTTTACTCACTGACAGTACTTGTCCTGGCTGGGAATGCCTGGAGGAGCACAATCTCTCCCCCTGCTTGTGATTGGAGAAATCATAAATCCCGCCTCTTGTGTCCAATCACTGTGCTGTGATTCGTTACAGCACAAGCTGATTTTTGGGAAGGGGGGGTGTCCCTGAATGGCAATTTGGAAATGTGGTCACCCTAATGGCACCATGTTTCATGTTATGCCTTAAAGTAGGGTGACCAGACATCCCCAGTTTCAGGGGACAGTCCCTGGATTGAGGACACTGTCCCCGGACCAAGTCTGTCCCCAGGTTTTGTCCCCGGAATGGATTTGAACAGGGGCTGGAGCAATTTCAAAGACAGTCAGTGCAGAATAAAAAAATGAAAATCTGAATTACACCCCCCGCCCCGCTCCCACTAGCCTAGGGGGGTGTATTTTCTCCATTATCTGTGCCCCTTTCTGATGATCATGTGCTGGTCGGAGTGGAGGGAATATTTCTTCAGTTTCGGGTGCCCATTCAGCTCCGCTCGCATGTTCTTCTGCCTTGGCTCAAGTCCCGGCCAGCCGCCTGCCTGCTTATCTCCTTGCCTTCCCTGGCGGAGTGATCTTCCTCCTCTCCCCACCCAGTAGTAGCCGGGGCCCAGAGAGTAAGACTTGACAGGCTGTGAGGCGGGCGGTGGAGGCGACGGGCAGAGAGTCGCTGATTGCCGCCATTACTAGTAAAAAAAAAAAATATGTCCCCGGATTTCATTTTAAAAATCTGGTCACCTTACTTTAAAGGGGTTGTAAAGGTTTTTTTTTTTTCTTTTAAATAACAAACATGTCATACTTACCTGCTATGTGCAAGGGTTTTGCACAGAGCGGCCCCCCGATCCTCCTTTTCTGGGGTCCCCCGGCAGCGCTCCAGACTCCTTCTCTTCTTTGAATGCTCCCACAGAGAGACGCTTTCCATGGGGGCACCCGTGCGGGCACGCTCACGAGTCCTGCTGCTGCGTTCATCGACACAGACAGCAGGACTCGGCCCTGCCCCCATCTCCCGTGTCAATGGATTTGATTGACAGCAGCGGGAGCCAATGGCTCCTGCTGCTATCAATCTGTCCAATGAGGTCCTGAGACAGCGGCTGGAGCTGTTGGGCTCATCCTCGACTCTAGAGCGATCATGTTCAGGTAAGAAAAAGGGGGGCTGCATAGAATGCATTAAGGTGAAAAACCTTGAGACTTTACAACTCCTTTTAAATATGGTTGGGAGTAACATGGAAGACAGTATAAAAGATGTAATTCACCTTTAACAGATACCATATAAAGTTTAGTTTGTTTTTTTACTGTTGTCATATCCAGAATTATCTATCACTCTGCTTTCTCCTCCTATCAGCATGCTTTTTGTCAGTGCATGAACTGATCGGCTTTTTGTACTGTTTTTGCCTCTCACACTCAAGCTGTGCTGTACAGGGACTGCAAGAGGCTGATACCAGGACAAATTCAGCTACTTACGTTGATTGCATTTGAAAAATAAATTTTAGACATGTGGACTGCCGAAAAATGAGTTTTAGTTTTATTCGTCTTTTGTTTTGTTTTTTGTTTTTTTCGGGTTCATTCGTTATGATCGCAATTTGTAAATTAGAAAATACAAAAATAAGAAAGAAAATACGAAAATGCAAAAGAATAACTAATTAACGAACAAATAATAACTACCGTATATACTCGAGTATAAGCCGACCCGAATATAAGCCGAGGCACCTAATTTTACCACAAAAACTGGGAAATTGACTCGAGTATAAGCCTAGGGTGTCCATCTGCATGCCTCACTGTGCCCATGCCTCACTGTGCCCATGCCTAGACTGACGTTTAACATGGGAGTCTATGGAAGGGGTGCCCGGTTTTGAAAAATCAGTGCTCCCCGGCCGTAGGTCCCCCAGACAAGAATCTTTGCACACTTGTAGAGGAGAAATGGGGCTACATGTGTGCCAAGTTCAGGGTCCAGGGGACCTAAGACCGGCCAATACCGGGTCCCAAAGTCACCGGAGAAATGACCGTTTAACATGGGAGTCTATGGAATCAAATGCTCCCACAGCCGTAGGCCTCCCGGACAAGAAACGTTGCACACTTGTAGATGAAGAGTGGGGCTACATGTGTGCCAAGTTTTGGGTCCAGGGGACCTACGGCCGGCTGGTACCGGGTCCCCAATGTCCGGGAGATCAGGCGCAAAAAGGTGACTCGAGTATAAGCCGAGGGGGGCATTTTCAGCACAAAAAAATGTGCTGAAAAACTCGGCTTATACTCGAGTATATACGGTAACTATTAAATTTTAAGGGAAATTCCAATACCTATAATTTAATAGTTAGTATTAGTTAAGTTATTATTAGTTATTATTTCAGATGTTAGAATTTTCATGTTTTCCTATTTTCGAATTACCGAATTTTCGAATTTCCGAATATTCTGAAAAATTTGTTAAAGGGGTTTTCGTTAATTCAGATATTACCGAAATAACGAATTGTCGAAATTCGTTAAAAAACGAATTTGAAACTAAAGGAATTGCACATGTCTATAATGAATCAGGTATTAATGAGTACAGAGCTGTATTCATCTGTGTCTTTTATATCTGTCCAAAAAAGTTAGTGAATGTGGACTTTGCACAAGCATCTTAAAGGAGCCCGACTTACGCTGTCATTGTCACCGCAGTCATCAGAATATCTCGTCTCAATGTGGATGGAGAATTTTGGGAGGAAGGAGCACTGCATTATGGAAAAAAATATATTTATGTTAGAAGCCATGACGTAACAGGGGACACACACATCAAATGATTGCAGTCGTAATAAAAATTGCAGTTCTTTGTCGAATATGAAAATTTCCTACAATCATAAGTGCCATCTAGTGGCCATAATATGGTGTTTCCCTGAAATATCTCAATCAGAAAAATACCACATTATGACCACTAGTTGTTGGTGTTGAGGCCAAATATTTAAATTTTAGTATCATCTGACTACCTTAAACTTTCATTGAAGATTCTGAGGCCACATGGGGGGGAAAAAAGTGTTCTGGTCAGATGAGACTAAAATTTAATTATTTGGCCTCAACACCAAACGATATGTCTGGTGGAAATCCAATACAATTCAGCATCCAAATAACACCATTCATACAGTAAAGCATGGAGGGGGTAATATCCTGTTACGGGGGGTGATAATATCCTGGTATGGGGGGTGGTAATATCCTGTTATGGGGGGGTAATATCCTGTTATGGGGGGGTAATATCCTGTTATGGGGGGTGGTAATATCCTGGTATGGGGAGGGGTAATATCCTGGTATGGGGAGGGGTAATATCCTGTTATGGGGAGGGGGTAATATCCTGTTATTGGGGGTGGTAATATCCTGTTATTGGGGGTGGTAATATCCTGTTATGGGGGTTGGTAATATCCTGGTATGGGGGGGGGGGGGTAATATCCTGTTATGGGGTGGTAATATCCTGTTATGGGGGTGGTAATATCCTGGTATGGGGGGGTAATATCCTGTTATGGGGGGTGGTAATATCCTGGTATGGGGGGGTAATATCCTGTTATGGGGGTAAAATCCTGGTATGGGTGGGTGGTAATATCCTGTTATAGGGGTGGTAATATCCTGGTATGGGGGGGGTAATATCCTGTTACGGGGGGTGATAATATCCTGGTATGGGGGGTGGTAATATCCTGTTATGGGGGGGTAATATCCTGTTATGGGGGGGTAATATCCTGTTATGGGGGTGGTAATATCCTGGTATGGGGGGGGGGGGTAATATCCTGTTATGGGGGTGGTAATATCCTGGTATGGGGGGTAATATCCTGTTATGGGGGTAAAATCCTGGTATGGGGGTAAAATCCTGGTATGGGTGGGTGGTAATATCCTGTTATAGGGGTGGTAATATCCTGGTATGGGGGGGGTAATATCCTGTTATGGGGGTAAAATCCTGGTATGGGTGGGTGGTAATATCCTGTTATAGGGGTGGTAATATCCTGGTATGGGGGGGGGGGGTAATATCCTGTTACGGGGGGTGATAATATCCTGGTATGGGGGGTGGTAATATCCTGTTATGGGGGGGTAATATCCTGTTATGGGGGGGTAATATCCTGTTATGGGGGGTGGTAATATCCTGGTATGGGGAGGGGTAATATCCTGTTATGGGGGTGGTAATATCCTGTTATGGGGAGGGGGTAATATCCTGTTATTGGGGGTGGTAATATCCTGTTACGGGGGTTGGTAATATCCTGGTATGGGGGGGGGGGTAATATCCTATTATGGGGGTTGGTAATATCCTGGTATGGGGGGGTAATATCCTGTTATGGGGTGGTAATATCCTGTTATGGGGGTGGTAATATCCTGGTATGGGGGGGGTAATATCCTGTTATGGGGTGGTAATATCCTGTTATGGGGGTGGTAATATCCTGGTATGGGGGGGTAATATCCTGTTATGGGGGTGGTAATATCCTGGTATGGGGGGGTAATATCCTGTTATGGGGGTAAAATCCTGGTATAGGTGGGTGGTAATATCCTGTTTTAGGGGTGGTAATATCCTGGTATGGGGGGGTAATATCCTGTTATGGGGGTAAAATCCTGGTATGGGTGGGTGGTAATATCCTGTTATAGGGGTGGTAATATCCTGGTATGGGGGGGTAATATCCTGTTATGGGGGTGGTAATATCCTGGTATGGGGGGGGTAAGATCCTGTTATGGGGGTAAAATCCTGGTATGGGTGGGTGGTAATATCCTGTTATAGGGGTGGTAATATCCTGGTATGGGGGGGGGGGGTAATATCCTGTTATGGGGTGGTAATATCCTGTTATGGGGGTGGTAATATCCTGGTATGAGGGTAATATCCTGTTATGGGGGTGGTAATATCCTGGTATGGGGGGGTAATATCCTGTTATGGGGGTAAAATCCTGGTATGGGTGGGTGGTAATATCCTGTTATAGGGGTGGTAATATCCTGGTATGGGGGGGGGTAATATCCTGTTACGGGGGGTGATAATATCCTGGTATGGGGGGTGGTAATATCCTGTTATGGGGGGGTAATATCCTGTTATGGGGGGGTAATATCCTGTTATGGGGGTGGTAATATCCTGGTATGGGGGGGTAATATCCTGTTATGGGGGTGGTAATATCCTGGTATGGGGGGTAATATCCTGTTATGGGGGTAAAATCCTGGTATGGGTGGGTGGTAATATCCTGTTATAGGGGTGGTAATATCCTGGTATGGGGGGGTAATATCCTGTTATGGGGGTAAAATCCTGGTATGGGTGGGTGGTAATATCCTGTTATAGGGGTGGTAATATCCTGGTATGGGGGGGGGGTAATATCCTGTTACGGGGGGTGATAATATCCTGGTATGGGGGGTGGTAATATCCTGTTATGGGGGGGGTAATATCCTGTTATGGGGGGGTAATATCCTGTTATGGGGGTTGGTAATATCCTGGTATGGGGAGGGGTAATATCCTGTTATGGGGGTGGTAATATCCTGTTATGGGGAGGGGGTAATATCCTGTTATGGGGGAGGGGGTAATATCCTGTTATTGGGGGTGGTAATATCCTGTTACGGGGGTTGGTAATATCCTGGTATGGGGGGGGGTAATATCCTGTTATGGGGGTTGGTAATATCCTGGTATGGGGGGGTAATATCCTGTTATGGGGTGGTAATATCCTGTTATGGGGGTGGTAATATCCTGGTATGGGGGGGGTAATATCCTGTTATGGGGTGGTAATATCCTGTTATGGGGGTGGTAATATCCTGGTATGGGGGGGTAATATCCTGTTATGGGGGTGGTAATATCCTGGTATGGGGGGGTAATATCCTGTTATGGGGGTAAAATCCTGGTATGGGTGGGTGGTAATATCCTGTTATAGGGGTGGTAATATCCTGGTATGGGGGGGTAATATCCTGTTATGGGGGTAAAATCCTGGTATGGGTGGGTGGTAATATCCTGTTATAGGGGTGGTAATATCCTGGTATGGGGGGTAATATCCTGTTATGGGGGTAAAATCCTGGTATGGGTGGGTGGTAATATCCTGTTATAGGGGTGGTAATATCCTGGTATGGGGGGGTAATATCCTGTTACGGGGGGTGATAATATCCTGGTATGGGGGGGTGGTAATATCCTGTTATGGGGGGGGGGTAATATCCTGTTATGGGGGGGTAATATCCTGTTATGGGGGGTGGTAATATCCTGGTATGGGGAGGGGTAATATCCTGTTATGGGGGTGGTAATATCCTGTTATGGGGAGGGGGTAATATCCTGTTATTGGGGGTGGTAATATCCTGTTACGGGGGTTGGTAATATCCTGGTATGGGGGGGGGGTAATATCCTATTATGGGGGTTGGTAATATCCTGGTATGGGGGGGTAATATCCTGTTATGGGGTGGTAATATCCTGTTATGGGGGTGGTAATATCCTGGTATGGGGGGGGGTAATATCCTGTTATGGGGTGGTAATATCCTGTTATGGGGGTGGTAATATCCTGGTATGGGGGGGTAATATCCTGTTATGGGGGTGGTAATATCCTGGTATGGGGGGGTAATATCCTGTTATGGGGGTAAAATCCTGGTATGGGTGGGTGGTAATATCCTGTTATAGGGGTGGTAATATCCTGGTATGGGGGGGTAATATCCTGTTATGGGGGTAAAATCCTGGTATGGGTGGGTGGTAATATCCTGTTATAGGGGTGGTAATATCCTGGTATGGGGGGGTAATATCCTGTTATGGGGGTGGTAATATCCTGGTATGGGGGGGGGGTAAGATCCTGTTATGGGGGTAAAATCCTGGTATGGGTGGGTGGTAATATCCTGTTATAGGGGTGGTAATATCCTGGTATGGGGGGCAGGTAATATCCTGTTATGGGGGTAAAATCCTGGTATGGGTGGGTGGTAATATCCTGTTATAGGGGTGGTAATATCCTGGTATGGGGGGGTAATATCCTGTTATAGGGGTGGTAATATCCTGGTATGGGGGGCAGGTAATATCCTGTTATGGGGGTAAAATCCTGGTATGGGTGGGTGGTAATATCCTGTTATAGGGGTGGTAATATCCTGGTATGGGGGGGGTAATATCCTGTTATAGGGGTGGTAATATCCTGGTATGGGGGGCAGGTAATATCCTGTTATGGGGGTAAAATCCTGGTATGGGTGGGTGGTAATATCCTGTTATAGGGGTGGTAATATCCTGGTATGGGGGGGGTAATATCCTGTTATGGGGGTAAAATCCTGGTATGGGTGGGTGGTAATATCCTGTTATAGGGGTGGTAATATCCTGGTATGGGGGGGGTAATATCCTATTTTGGGGGTAATATCCTGGTATGGGGAGGCAATATCCTGTTATGGGGGTAAAACCCTGGTATGGGGGGGTAATATCCTGTTATGGGGGTAAAATCCTGGTATGGGGGGGGTAAAATCCTGCTATGGGGGGTGGTAATATCCTGGTATTCGGGGTTTCTCTGGAGGGACTAGAGAACTTGTCAGGATAGAAGGAAAACTGGATGGGGCAAAACACCATCAAATTCTTGAGGAAAATCTGCTGCCCTCTGTCAGAAAGGTGTCAATGGGAAGAAGGTTTACCTTCCAACATGATAATGACTCAAAGCACACAGCAACAATGAACACACAGAGGTTGAAGGAGAAAAAGGTGAATGTCCTTGCATGGCCTAGTCAGAGCCCAGACTTAAATCCCATTGAAAATCTGTGGAATGACTTGAAGACTGCAGTCCACAAACCATCACCATCAAATATAACTGAACTTGAGAAGTTCTGCAAAGAAGAGCGGGGCAAATATTGCAAAGTCTAGATGTGTAAAGTCAGTAGAGACAAATCCCAACAGACTGTAATTAAAGGAAAAGGTGGTCCAACAAAATACTGACATAAGGGGGGGGGGGGGGGGATAATTTTTCCAACTCAGTTATTCTGTTTTTGATTTTTTTTCTGACATGTTGGGGTTATCTTTCACTTGGAGTAAATACAGCTGGATAAAACATAAACTGTGTCTGTCTTCATTTCAGGCTGCAAAGCAACAAAATGTAATCATTTTATGGGGGGGGGGGGGGGATTCTTTTCTATAGCCACTGTGTATATTTTAATGCAGGAAGCAGAAGCTGCACATATAACAGACAAGAATTGCTCCCCCAGGTGTATATATAGTATCTCTATATCTGTATTTAATGTTGCAAAATGATCTGATAACGTTTTCATTGAATTGGTCTTTCTGATGGTTATATTTTCTATTTCAGTTTTGAAATTCTAAAGCAAAAAGGAAACTTACTGTGTATTCTGAGGAGCCGGACGTGTGAAGAGGAGGAGGAGGGGCAGAGAGAGATCGACGTGTAGCAGGATGGCCAGTATGGGAGTATTAAACATGGAGGCGTGGAGAGTTCAGGCAGAAGTAAGGGCAGGAGATGAAAAACAGAGACAAGACGTGTTGTTAGTGGGTTATATCTGTGATAATAAAAGTGCAAATAACAGTTAATCGTGGCTTGTGTAACTCTTGTAACATAATATGCGTTCATATATGTAAGATATAATGACTAGTCACAGGGCTGTCACATAATAGTATGCTGTCCTACTTTATGTACATTATTAGGGGTTCCCACCATCCCTGTACCGAGTTCCCAGACCTGTACACCTGCTGTGTCCATTATGAGGGGTTCCCACCATCTCTGTACTGAGCTCCCGGGTCTGTATACCTGCTTTGCCCATTATGAGGGGTTCCCACCATTCATGTGCTGAGTTCCCAGGTCTGTACATCTGCTGTGCCTATTTTGAAGGGTTCCCACCATCCCTGTACCGAGTCCCCAGGCCTGTACACCTGCTGTTCCCATTATGAGGGGTTCCCACCATCCATGTGCTGAGTTCCTAGGTCTGTACACCCGCTGTGCCCTTTATGAGGGGTTCCCACCATCCCTGTACTAAGTTCCCGGGTCTGTACACCTGCTGTGTCCATTATGAGGGGTTCCCACCATTCATGTGCTGAGTTCCCAGGTCTGTATACCTGCTGTGCCCATTATTAGGGGTTCCCACCATCCCTGTGCTGAGTTCCTGGGTCTGCACACCTGCTGTGCCCATTATGAGGGTTTCCCACCATTCATGTGCTGAGTTCCAGGGTCTGTACACCTGCTGTGCCCATTACAAGGGTTTCCCACCATCCCTGTGCTGAGTTCTGGGGTCTGTACACCTGCTGTGCCCATTATGAGGGGTTCCCACCATCCCTGTGCTGAGTTCCTGGGTCTGCACACCTGCTGTGCCCATTATGAGGGTTTCCCACCATTCATGTGCTGAGTTCCCGGGTCTGTACACCTTCTGTGCCCATTATGAGGGGTTCCCACCATCCCTGTGCTGAGTTCCCGGGTCTGTCCAGCTGCTGTGCCCATTATTGGGATTTACGTTCTGTAACCAATTACCTTCTTTCAGCACAGCTAAAAGTTTAAATAGCTCAATGTGTAAAAAGGAGACTGCAGCACCATCTGCTGGCTGGCCAGAACTTGGCAATGTTTGCAATATATAAAGATATGCAATATTTCCATTTTTAGATTTTATTATTTTTCTATATTATTTTCTATCTGACTGAACAGGAGGTTATAGAGGAGGTCCTGACTGCATCTTCTCCATAAGCCCCACAATATGGCAGACATTGAAGAGGCCTACCTGTCACGGTGTAGGGGTAATAATTCCAGGCCTTCTCACAGATGTAAAATATCCTGGGAACCACTGCCCGGGCCCATCCAGGTAGCTTGCTGCAAAAGAGATGGATAAGGTTAGAGTGTGAGAGATTGGGGGTGTCATTGTTCTTTGCCAGGTAAACATGGCTAAAGGAAGGAAGAGTTTTAACTGCTGAAATCTTGAGACACATTAAAAAAACCTCATTAGAAATGTATTTACAGACTGGATGACCTGAACTCAGAGGAAGTGGGTTGATGGATGCTGGTGATCAGACTGAGGACATCTAGTGGCAGAAAAAATACTGCAGAAAAATGAATATTTCAGCATGGGCCGAGGGCTCATCCAGAATGACCTGAGCTCAGAGGAAGTGGGTTGAATTAAGCTGTCAATCAGACTAAAGACAGAAAAAAATATGGCAGGGAAATCTCCAGATCTGTCATGATGGGCAATCTCACCTGCAAGCTGGCGACGCGGCGGGTACGCGCTTGCGCAATAGTGTCGAATCGTCGTTACCGCGTTCACGCCGGCGCAGTGGCGGCGAGTCGGCGTTAGCGCGTGCGCGCATGCGCGGTAACGGCGCGCGGCGGTGCGCGCGGGAGCACGCAGTGACACGTTCTGGCGCCAATCTGGGGCTATTTGAAGGGGCTTGTGCTGGGGCTCCTTGCTGTCCGGTCTACAGCGTTTCCTAGACCCACCTGCTATCTGCTGTTACCCTACCGATCTGTTCCTGTGACCCGGCTTGTTCCTGACGCTCCTTGCCTTCTGCCTGCCCACTGACCCCCGGCTTGTTGACCTCGCTTCCGCCTGCCCCTTCTGCTACCTGCTGCCTGCCCGTTGCCAACCCGGACTGTCTAACGACTCTGCTTCTGCCTCTCGCACTGCACCTGGTCTGCCCGCCAGTGGATTAACCGGCCTGTTTGAACCTGCCAGTGCCCGGTACTACAAGACACCTCCCCGCTGTCTGCCGTTTGTCTCCTCGGTTCCCTGTGTGCCAAGCCTGCCTGCCGTCCAGCTTCCCTGCTGCCGCTGAAACCTGCACTGAGCTTCCTAGGTCCAGCTCCATCCCTGCACCAGTGTTCCTGACAGGCACTTGTGCGACTCCGCACTCCCGAGCTCCCTGTTCCCATCATCAGGGGTTCCGGAGTAGGAGGTGCAAAATAGGCCGCTCCCTGCATCCCAGGCTCATCACCAGGTACGTGACAGTACCGGACAGCCATGTCCGAGCCTGCGCAGGGAGCAGACCCAATGGAGGAACTTTGCCGACACCTGGATGGGCTAACCCAGGCCGTCAGAAGCCTGCAAGAGGGTTATACCCGACTGGAGGGCCGAGTCCAGGCCCTATCCTCCTCAGCTTCCTCCTCCACTGGGACTTCCACTTCTCCCTCGGTGGTCATGATGCCGCCTGAACCAAAGGTACCCACGCCTGAGCGATTCTCAGGGGAGCGGAGCAAATACAGAGCCTTTCGGAATGCCTGCGAGCTCTTCTTTGCCTTGCAACCACGGACCTTTTCACTAGAATCCACCAAAGTGGGGTTCGTTATTTCCCTCCTGTCTGGTGAGACGTTTCACTTAATACCTTGGACACTTTCTTCCAAACCATGTCCCAACTTTACGAGGATCCGCACCAGTCCGCCACTGCCGAAGCAGCCCTGCATGCCCTTCAGCAAGGCCGCAGACCCGCCGAGGATTATGTTTCTGAATTCAGGAGATGGAGCTCAGACACTAATTGGAATGATGCTGCTCTTTGTTATCAATTCCGTTTGGGACTCTCTGAACCACTCAAAGATGAACTGGCATGTGTGGGTGTGCCCGGAACTTTGGATGCTCTAATCAACCTGACCATCCAGATTGACCGTCGCCTACGAGAACGTAGGACTGAACGAGCCACCGGGCCACCTCGCCCGGTCTGGATGTTGCCCCGGGTACCCAGCTCTGCCAACTCAGCTCCTCCATTCCCAGCTTCAGCTTCCTCTGACAACCCAGAACCCATGCAGCTGGGACTTCTCCGTCCCTCTCTCACCCCTGAGGAACGTCAACGCAGGCAAACCCTTAACCTGTGCCTGTACTGCGGAGAACCCAGACATTATGTACGGACCTGCCCGGTGAAGATCCGTAAGTGCCTCTCCATGTCGTCTGTGTATTTACCCGTTATACCCAGTAATTCCGCTCACCTGGCGATTCCCATTCTTTTGCAGCTCCCAGGAGGGAATATTCAAGTCAGCGCTATCATTGACTCCGGGGCCTGCAGTTGTTTTCTGGACTTAGCTTTTGCCACCACACATCACATTCCTTTGCGCCCTAGAGCTAAAGGGCTTTCTGTATACCTCGCTGATGGGTCGACCCTTAAATCCGGACCAGTCACACAGGAGACCCTACCGCTGGCCACAACCATTGCCAGTACTCATCAGGAATTACTATGCCTAGATGTCATCAAGTCTCCTCTGTTCCCCATCATCCTGGGCATGCCCTGGCTACAGGCCCATAACCCGCAAATTAATTGGACATCAGGAGAAGTCAGTTTCTGTTCCCCCTACTGCCGTCAACATTGTCTGCAGGAAGTTTTGAGTACCCCTTCTCCCTTGCTTTGCATGGACTCTGATGCTGAGGCCCGCCAGTCAGTTCCTGAAGCATACCATAGCTTCCTGGACGTTTTTAGCAAGAAAGGGGCTGAGACTCTTCCTCCACACAGGCGTTACGACTGTCCGATTGAGCTTCTCCCCGGGGCTGAAATCCCCTTTGGCAGGATTTTTCCCCTGACAGAACTTGAACTCAAGACCCTCAAGACCTATGTGGATGACAATCTCATGAAAGGGTTCATCCGTCCTTCTACGTCACCGGCAGGGGCAGGGATTTTCTTTGTTGAGAAAAAGGACCAGTCCCTCCGGCCTTGTGTGGATTACAGAGAGCTCAACAAAGTGACGATAAAGAACAGATACCCCCTTCCTTTAGTTCCTGAATTGTTTCAGAGACTGGGATCTGCAGTTATTTTCACAAAACTGGACCTCCGTGGGGCCTATAACCTGGTGCGGATCCGAAGCGGGGATGAGTGGAAAACTGCCTTTCGCACTCGCTTCGGGCACTTCGAATACTTAGTCATGCCCTTCGGACTCTGCAATGCCCCGGCTACGTTCCAGCATTTTGTGAACTATATTTTCAGAGACTACCTTGACCTTTTTGTTATTGTTTACCTGGACGACATCCTCATCTTTTCCCCCTCCTTGGAGAAACACCGGGAACATGTTCGGAATGTGCTCGCACGGCTTCGAATGCACAGGTTATACGCAAAACCAGAAAAATGCGAATTCGAACGCCAAAGCATCCAATTTCTTGGACTTGTCATCTCGGTGGAGGGTATCTCGATGGACTCCCAGAAAGTGGCTGCAATTCTTGACTGGCCGGTGCCCGTAGATAGGAAAGGCATACAGCGCTTCATCGGATTCGCAAACTTTTATAGGAAGTTCATCAGGGGGTTTTCGTCCATTATCACCCCATTAACCAACCTAACCAAACAGACGGTCCGGTTCCAGTGGTCTTCAGAAGCCCAAACGGCCTTCGAGACCCTTAAGGAATTATTTACCTCTGCATCCGTTCTGAGGCACCCTGATGCGGCTCTTCCATACATACTGGAGGTGGACGCCTCGGAAACCGCAGTTGGGGCGGTTCTCTCCCAAAGACAGGGGCCCAATGCTCTCTTACATCCGGTTGCCTTTTTCTCCCGTAAGCTGTCAGATTCGGAGAAGAACTATGATGTGGGAGACCGGGAATTACTGGCAATCAAAGCCGCCCTGGAGGAATGGCGGTATCTCCTGGAAGGAGCAGCGCATCCGATCCTGGTCTATACGGACCACAAGAATTTGGAGTATCTGAGAGTGGCAAAGAGACTGAAACCCCGGCAGGCCAGGTGGGCACTTTTCTTCACACGTTTCTCTTTTCATATAACGTATAGACCAGGATCAAAGAATACTAAACCTGATGCTCTCTCACGAATGTTCTGTGACCCTGAAACACCTGCCCCTCCGGATACCATCTTGTCACCTGGAAACTTCCTCTTGCTTCAAGAGGACTTGCTATCTCGGATCAAGCAAGCATCCAGGGGGATCTCTCCCTCACCTAGTACAGAGGTACAGCTCAAGGATGGACTTTTATGGTACAAGGACAAAATCTTTGTACCAGAAAGCGTGCGAGTCGCGGTCCTTAGTTCCTGTCACGATAACAAACTGGCTGGACACTTCGGGGTACTCAAGACCTCCGAACTACTACAACGCATGTTCTGGTGGCCGCAACTATCAAAGGACTGTAGGAGCTACGTGGAGTCTTGCAGCACATGTATCAGAAACAAGGGAAGTAAGTCCAGAGCCTGGGGTCTGTTGAAACCATTGCCCGTACCCGAGAGGCCATGGAAGATGATCTCCATGGACTTCATCGTAGAACTTCCCCCCTCTGAGCTTTACACCACTATCTTCGTGGTCGTGGATAGACTATCAAAGATGGCGCACTTCTTGCCCATGAGGGGTACGCCTTCTGCTCCTGAGACAGCTAAAATTTTTGTCAAGGAAATCATAAGGCTCCATGGCATCCCTGCAAACATTGTGTCGGATCGAGGGGTGCAATTCACCTCCAGGTTCTGGAAGGCCCTGTGTGAAGCTCTCGGGATTAACTTGTCCTTTTCGTCTGCCTATCATCCACAATCAAATGGCCAGACTGAACGGACGAATCAGACACTTGAGCAATACCTACGCTGCTTTTCTTCGTTCTCGCAGGAAGATTGGGTACCTCTACTGCCGCTGGCCGAGTTTGCATACAATAATTCGGTCCACTCCGCCACAAAGCAATCCCCGTTCTATGCTAACTACGGCTTTCATCCCTCATTCTTGTCCAACTGTATCCCGGAGTCTGCTGTACCTGCTGTCCAGGAGACATTGGATTTTTTCAGAGCAAACAATGAGTTATTACGCGACACGATGACTAGGACACAAGAATATAATAAGGAAGTGTTCGACAAAAAGAGAAGAGGAGAACTCAATCTGGAACCCGGGGATCAGGTGTGGTTATCTACACTGAACCTTAGACTTGCCCGTCCCTCAAAGAAATTGGGTCCCAAGTTTGTGGGTCCTTTTCCTGTCAGGAGACGGATTAACAGTGTGGCCTATGAACTGGAGCTACCAGAATCATTCCGGATCCACCCGGTTTTTCATGTTGCCTTACTCAAGCCTACTGTTCCTGATCCCTTCTCGGGACGTGACACCGGCCCTCCTGAACCAATCTTGGTTGACGGTGAAGAGGAGTTTGAGGTGGAATCCATCATGGATTGTAGAAAAAGGCGCAACCAAGTCCAATTTCTTGTAAAATGGAAGGGATATGGCCCTGAGGAGAACTCATGGGAACCTGAGTGCAACATCCATGCCAAAAGATTGGTTCAGTCCTTCAAAGACTCCCATCCAGTTAAGATGGCCCAGTTGGGCATCCGGAGGCTGCCCATTGGAGGGGGGCAATGTCATGATGGGCAATCTCACCTGCAAGCTGGCGACGCGGCGGCGCGCGCGCGTACGCGCTTGCGCAATAGTGTTGAATCGTCGTTAGCGCGTTCACGCCGGCGCAGTGGCGGCGAGTCGGCGTTAGCGCTTCCATTCATGCGCTTTAACGGCGCGCTGCGGTGCGCGCGGGAGCACGCAGTGACACGTTCTGGCGCCAATCTGGGGCTATTTGAAGGGGCTTGTGCTGGGGCTCCTTGCTGTCCGGTCTACAGCGTTTCCTAGACCCACCTGCTATCTGCTGTTACCCTACCGATCTGTTCCTGTGACCCGGCTTGTTCCTGACGCTCCTTGCCTTCTGCCTGCCCACTGACCCCCGGCTTGTTGACCTCGCTTCCGCCTGCCCCTTCTGCTACCTGCTGCCTGCCCGTTGCCAACCCGGACTGTCTAACGACTCTGCTTCTGCCTCTCGCACTGCACCTGGTCTGCCCGCCAGTGGATTACCCGGCCTGTTTGAACCTGCCAGTGCCCAGTACTACAAGACACCTCCCCGCTGTCTGCCGTTTGTCTCCTCGGTTCCCTGTGTGCCAAGCCTGCCTGCCGTCCAGCTTCCCTGCTGCCGCTGAAACCTGCACTGAGCTTCCTAGGTCCAGCTCCATCCCTGCACCAGTGTTCCTGACAGGCACTTGTGCGACTCCGCACTCCCGAGCTCCCTGTTCCCATCATCAGGGGTTCCGGAGTAGGAGGTGCAAAAGAGGCCGCTCCCTGCATCCCAGGCTCATCACCAGGTACGTGACAAGATCAAAGCTGAATACTACACCATGGGCTGGGGGCTCATCCGGGATGACCTGATTTCAGAGGGAGTGGGTTGAATGATGCTGGCCATCAGACTGAGGACATTTACTGGTAGAAAAAAATACTGCATGGAAATCTCCAGATCAAAGCTGAATACTGCAGCATGGTCTGGGGGCTCATTTAGAATGACCTGAGCTCAGAGGAAGTAGGTTGAATTAAGCTGCCAATCAGACTGAAGACATCTAGTGGCAGAAAAAATACTGCAGGGAAATCTCCAGATCGAAGCTGAATACTGCAGCATGGGCTGGCGGCTCATCCGGGATGACCTGAGCTCAGAGGAAGTGGGTTGAATGATGCTGCCAATCAGACTGAAGACATCTAGTGGCAGAAAAGAATACTGCAGAGGAAATTTCTAGATCGAAACTGAATACTGCAGCACGGGCTGGGGGCTCATCCGGGATGACCTGAGCTCAGAGGAAGTAGGTTAAATGATGCTGCCAATCAGACTGAGGACATCTAGTAGCAGAAAAAATACTGCAGGGAAATCTCCAGATCGAAGCTGAATACTACAGCATGGGCTGGGGGCTCATCCGGGATGACCTGAGCTCAGAAGCAGTGGGTTGAATGATGCTGCCAATCAGACTGAAGACATCTAATGGCAGAAAAAATACTGCAGGGAAATCTCCAGATCGAAGCTGAATACTACAGCATGGGCTGGGGGCTCATCCGGGATGACCTGAGCTCAGAGGAAGTAGGTTGAATGATGCTGCCAATCAGACTGAGGACATCTAGTGGTAGAAAAAATACTGCAGGGAAATCTCCAGATCAAAGCTGAATACTGCAGCACGGGCTGGGGGCTCATCCGGGATGACCTGAGCTCAGAGGAAGTAGGTTGAATGATACTGCCAATCAGACTGAGGACATCTAGTGGCAGAAAAGAATACTGCAGAGGAAATTTCTAGATTGAAGCTGAATACTGCAGCAAAAGCTGGCTTTGTTTTTTTTTGTTTGTTTTTTATTGGGCTATTTATTTTTTCTTGCTGAAGTTCTGCTCTAATGTCCATGAGAACGCAGACCACCTGGAAACCAGGAACTCATAGCCGCAAATCTCTATGATTCAGGTATCATTTCTTCTGGAGGCACATGACATAATGCCTAAGATCTGGTATGAACCCATTGTTACCGCATCTGTGTTTTTCCTGGACTGTCTGCGGCACGTGATTCGGAAACGCTCTGTTACACAAGCCGTAGTTGTTTATGTGGAAAAATCGATAAAAATTGATTTTAAAATGTGACATATAACACCGCCTAACCGCTATAATGGATTCTCTGTATCATTTTCAACACTATCTCAGCGTGAGGTCCAACACTAAGAAAATCCTGCCTGGCAGTTTTATTCCCTAACAAGGCCGGCTTCTAGCTAAGACGTAACGCTTTGTGAAAAGTGTCCTGTACCTTTAAATCGATCGGCGCTGGAAGCTGGATCGACGTGTTCTAGAGCATTAGGACACGTTGAAGAAATCACTTTCTCCTTCGCATACTAAAGCAGCGGTTATGTCTGTTGCAGTAATGCAGGCTACCTTATGCAGGCGTTATGCGTCATGCTGCAGCCTTAAACCCAGTCATTAGGAGAATCAGCAAAGAATGCGCCTTGTGTTGGAAAATGTGTCAGTTTGCGCTACATGGCATTCCAATATATGGCTGGGATTACTGTCCTCTGTGCTGGGAGTGCGCTCAGGTGCACGCCCCCAACACTGTGACCACGCTGTCACCAATAGTTCCTGGTCACTTAGCAATGATCTGGAGCTGGCAGGACGGGCATGTTGCATGTGAACCTAACCACTTTAAGACCAGGCTTTTTCTGGCACTTTTGGTTTACAAGTTTAACCTCTTGGCACCAAGCACATGCAAATATGCGGCCTCTCGGCAACCGGGCCTTGGCGCTGAGCGAACGCATATTTTCGTGCAATAGTGCCGATAGAGCTGTGCCCAGAATGCGCCCCTGCATGCTCTTGGCACAGTTACTGGCGGCTAATGGAAAGCACCCGTTCGCTGCTTGCGAATGGGAGCTTTACGATCATGTGACCACCGTGACAGCCAATCATGACCATAAGCCTCGCCTCCCGGCATTCTAATGCCGCGTACACACGACCGTTTTTAATGACGAGAAAAATGAAATTTTTTAAAATGGTCATTAAAAATTAACGTGTGTGGGCTTTTCAGCAGTTTTCTAGACGAGAAAAACGGCGAGAATCACGACGAGAAAAATTGGAACATGCTCTAAAATTTCACGTCGTTTTTTACATCGTCGTTTTTCTCGCCGTGAAAAACGGCCGTGTGTGGGCTTTAACGACGTGAAAAAAAATGCGCATGCTTAGAATCAAGTATGAGACGGGAACGCTCGTTCTGGTAAAACTAGTGTTGGTAATGGAGATAGCACATTCGTCACGCTGTAACGGACTGAAAAGCACGAGGCTGAAAAGCGCGAATCGTCTCTCAACAAACTTTACTAACATGAAGGGTGGCGCCCCCTGAATGGAACTTCCCCTTTATAGTGCCATCGTACGTGTTGTACGTCACCGCGCTTTACTCGAGCATTTTTTTCCACGATAGTGTGTAGGCAAGGCAGGCTTGAGAGGAAACACGAAAAATCACGTCGAGAAAAATGCCGTTTCTTTTCAATGACATTAAAAACGGTCGTGTGTACACGGCATAAAGCCCTTAAAGGGGTTGTAAAGCTAAAAAAAAATTCACCTTAATGCATCCTATGCATTAAGGTGAAAAAACATCCGACAATACCGCCCCCCCCGAGCCCCTGTTTTACTTACCTGAGCCCTCGAAAGTCCCGCGCTCGCCCCCGTCATCCTCCTCGTTTCTGAGCCTGGCCGTTGATTGGCTACACTGGATGGATTGAAAGCAGCGCAGCCATAGGCTGGCGCTGCTGTCAATCACATCCAATGACGCGGCGCACCGGGGGGCGGGGCCGAGTAATACAGTGAGCGGCTATAGCCGCCGGCTGTATCACTGGAGCGCGCCCACAATCACTCACCACCATGCAAGCTCGCATATAGGTGGTGAGTTCTTGCGGGGAGGAGCCGAGACAGCCGCAGAGGGACCCCAGAAGACCAGGATCAGGGCCACTGTGTGCAAAACGAGCTGCACAGTCGAGGTAAGTATAACATGTTTGTTATTTAAAAAAAAAAAAAAAAATTATTTACAACCCCTTTAACGGGCCGGCATACGCCGGCTCTAAGGGGGTTAAATTAGCATTTTTTGCTAGAAAATTACTTATTACCCCCAAACATTATACTATTTTATTTTTTTAGCAGAGACCCTGGGGAATAAAATGCTAATTGTTGAAATTTTTTCTGTCACACGGTATTCGCGCAGCTGTTTTTTAAAAAAAAAATTTTGTGAACAAATACACTTTAATGAATAAAAAAAAAACATAGAAGACGATGGCAAAGCTCATTTGAAGCCCCACTAAAGCCCCACCAAAGGCTCATCGAAGCACCAAGCAAAAGCAAGGTGTAAACAGGACTGTAAGCTGACATTTTTATTTAGTGACAGGAGCTTTGACTGGCGTTCAGAGAGCTTTAACCACTTAAAGACTGAGCCTCTTTTTCAGATGTGTTTTTTACAAGTTAAAAACAATTTTTTTTGAAAAGAGAAAATTACCGCTCCTGGTGAGTGAGTTCTGTTAATCTAACAGCAATCAGGAAGCCGTGGGTGATGGCAATGCACAAGGCAGACAGGAACAGCAGAGAAAAAGGGATGGACAGCCGCACTCCAAAAAACCTTGACGGTTGCTTTTATTGCAAAAATGGATAAAGCACATGCACCACAGGTCACAGCAAGGAAGGGATTAACTGACGCATTTCACACTACAAATGTTAGTGCTTACTCATAACAAGTTTTTTTGCTGGAAAATTACTTAGAACCCCCAAACATTATAAATTTTTTTTCTAACACCCTAGAGAATAAAATGGCAGGCATTGCAATACTTTTTGTCACACCGTATTTGCGCAGCGGTCTTACAAGCGCACTTTTTTTGGAAAAAAGACACTTTTTTGAATTAAAAAATAAATAAAGTTAGCCCATTTTTTTTATATTGTGAAAGATAATGTTACGCCAAGTAAATTGATACCCAACATGTCACGCTTCAAAATTGCGCCCGCTCGTGGAATGGCGACAAACTTTTATGCCCCATACACACAATCGTTTTTCATGCTGTTAAAAATGCCATTAAAAAAATGGCCATTAAAAATGATCGTGTGTGGGCTCCAGAGCATTTTTAACGACGTGAAAAATGGCCATTAAAAATTTCGAACATGCTCTCTTTTTTCACGTCGTTTTTCATGTCGTTTTTTTTAACGACGTGAAAAACAATAGTGTGTATGCTTTAACGACGTGAAAAAAAACGCGCATGCTCAGAATCAAGTATGAGACAGGAGCGCTCGTTCTGGTAAAACTAGTGCTCATAATGGAGATAGCACATTCGTCACGCTGTAACGGACTGAAAAGCACGAGACTGAAAAGAGCGAATCGTCGCTCAACAAACTTTACTAACATGAAGGGTGGCGCCATTCGAACGGAACTTCCCCTTTATAGTGCCGTCGTACGTGTTGTACGTCACTGCACTTTGCTTGATCGTTTTTTAAAATGATTGTGTGTACGCAAGACAGGCTTGAGAGGAAACATGAAAAAAAACGACGTGAAAAACAGCAAGAAAAAAAATGGCAAGAAAAACGATCGTGTGTATGGGGCATAAGCCTAAAAAATCTCCATAGGCGATGTTTAAAAAAATTCTACAGGTTGCATGTTTTGAGTTACAGAGGAGGTCTAGGGCTAGAATTATTGCTCTCTCTCTCTAACGATCGCGGCGATACCTCACATGTGTGATTTGAACACCGTTTTCATACGCGGGCGCTACTCACATATGCGTTCGCTTCTGCGCAAACTCGTCGGGCGCTATTTATTTTACTTGATTTTATTTATTTTTACATTGTTTTTAAAAGAAAAAAAATTTGGGTCACTTTTATTCCTATTACAAGGAATGTAAACATCCCTTGTAATAGAAAAAAAGCATGACAGGTCCTCTTAAAATATGAGACCTGGGGTCCAAAAGACCTCAGATCTCATATTTACACTAAAATGCAATAAAAAAATAAAATAAAAAAAAGAGCTATGGGCGGAAGTGACGTTATGACGTCGCTTCCGCCCTGCTATGGTATGGAGACGAGTGGGGGCCATCTTGCCCTCACTCGTATCCATACCCAGCCACGGATAGGACCCCGATCGCCTCCGCTGCTACCGACTGCCCTGGAAAGCGGCGCGAGAGAGCGGCCGGAGGGGGGGGCAATCTCCCGCCGCCGGTAACGGTGATCTCGCCAGCGAATCGGCCGCAGAGACCACCATTATCGTAGACCGGACCGCCGCCTGAAGAGATGGATAACTCGGTTATGGCAGCAGCTGCTGCCATAACCGAGATATCCCTCTTCAAATAGAGGACGTATATAGTCGTGCGGCGGTCCGGAAGTGGTTAACAAAGCCTGGCCGAAGCCTTGTTTTGGAACAAGTGTAAACTAGCCGTTAAATGGCAGTTATTTTAATTGCCAATTATTTTTAATAGCAGTTAGTTTCAGCTAAAGCCAATAAGATTTGAAAATGACAGTTACACGGCTTAGATAAATATACTTCTCCAGGTGTTTTATGCCTCATGCCTTTAACCGCCTCCCACCTGCCTTATAGACAGGATCCTCTCTCGTTGTGGGACGATGGGGGCGCGCAGCATGGCGATCGCGGGTGTGCTGTGTGCCTGGGACATGCCGCGACCCCGAACTCGGTAAAGAGCCGATGACGTGGCTCTCTACCCATGTGATCAGCTGTGTCCAATCACAGCTGATCATATGTAAACAAGGATGTGCCATTTATCGGCTCTCCTCGCCTCACACTGACAGAGTGTGAGGAGAGGAGAGCCAATCAGCGGCATCTCCTCACAGGGGAGACCTGTACAGGTAATCGGGGCACTAATAATCAGTGCAGCCCCAACAGTGCCCATCAGTGCAGCCTCATCAGCGCACATTAGTGAAGGAGAAAAATTACTTATTTACAAAATTTTCTGACAGGAACTAAGAAAAACGTAAAAAAAAAATTCCCCCCAAATTTTTTTTTTCGTTTAGTTTTTTTAGCAAAAAATAAAACCCCCCAGGGATTAAATACCATCAAAAGAAAGCTCTATTTGTGTGAAAAAAATAATAAAAAATTTCATTTGGATATAGTGTTGCATGACTGCACAATTGTCATTTAACGTGTGACAGCGCTGAAAGCTGAAAATTTTCCTGGGCAGGAAGGGGGTGAAAGTGCCCGGTATTGAATCGGTTAGGCTTCGTACACACGACCGGTTTTCTCGGCAAGAAAACTGCTGGGAGAGCTTCTTCCCGGGAAAAACGTGCGTGTGTATGCTTTCCCGACAGGAAAACTGCCGGGAATCCCGGCGAGAACACTAGAGACATGGGAAGAGGAAAGAGCCCTGGACTGCCGCACTCTGTATAAACGATTTATTGAGTTTCAAAAATAAATAAAAATCCAAAATGTAATCCATAAGTCCAAAAGCAAGCAGAAAACAGACAGTAGACATGCAGGGGTGAATGGCTGACGCGTTTCACATCAAAAATTGATGCTTACTCATAGCTGGAGAAAACTAGAGAACCTGCTCTCTATTTTCTCGTCGGGATTCTCGGCAGAGTGTTTCCTGCCGAGAAAACCGGTCGTCTGTATGCTTACCTGTCCAAGGTAAACCCAAAAAGACTTTGACGCATGCGCGGTATCATACAAGGTTAGTGTGGGGTGTAGCAAGATGGCGGCGACGGCATCGAATGTGACGAGCGCCGGCTCGTTGTAGTCGATGACGTCACCGCGTTCTTGCCATTCAAAAGAACGGTGGTTCCTTTGAATGGCTGTCTGTACACAGGGCTTGGCAAGGGAAGCTTGCCGAGAATCCCGTCGGGAAAACCCAAATTTTTTTTTTTCCGACGGGATTCCCGCCCGTGTGTACAGGGCTTCAATCACTAAAACCAGGCAACTCAATAAAAGTATAATAAATCTTCGATTGTAAGCTCTAAGGAGCAGGGCACCAGGGGAGGGCTGGGACAGGGGGCAGGGTGGCAATTGCCTCCCGGGCCGCCCTAACTTATGTTCAAAATGGCCGGCAGCCGCTGCTGGCTACCCTTTTTTTTATTTTTTTAATCTGGTCTAGGAAGTCGGGCTGGGGGCATTGCCATGGTGGCCGACCGCTAGCTGTTGCATTCCGGGAGTTGTAGTCCGCACTCAAGCTTCTGGTGGTTGGAAAACACAGCAGCGCAGAGGAAACTACAACTCCCTGGGACCGGATTCTTAGAAGCAGGCAGAGGCAGGGCGTGCCAGGGAGTCGGGACGCAGGGCTGCAGGGCTGTGCACTGGCTGCAACTTGACCCCAGAATCAGGAGCGTTACCCCCCAAGGAGACCGTGGCGTGCAAGGACCTGCTGAGCTGAGATCGCTGAGGTGAGAGACCCTGACACCCCTAGCTGACCCCCCATCTCCCCCCCATATACCCCATGTAACCTGCCCCAGTGATCAGGCTGCATTGATGGGCACTGGAGTTGGCTGCACTGATGGGCACTGGTGAGGCTGCATTGAAAAACCAGGTTGGCCATGGATGGTGAGCTGATTCAGCGGTTCAATGGGCCACATGACTGGACTTGCCCCCCAGGCCTAAGGCCGCCAGCCCTCCCCTGCAGGGCACTGTATTAAAGTGTTATGTATTTGTACTGTCTACCCTCAAGTTGTAAAGCGCTGCGTAAACTGTTGGCGCTATATAAATCCTATATTATAATAATAATAATAATTCATAAGCCTAACCCCCACACACAGGGCTCTGTTAATAAATAGCCCCGGACGCTCCATCCCTTCATACACAGAGCGCCAGAATGCGCCCTCTGCACCTTCAAAAGCAATTTAACAAAACCATTGATTGTGTTTATGGAAATCCGAACTAAAAAAAAAAGTCGAAGTTAAATGAAAAGCCATCTAAAGATTGGTCCGGCTGGACTGTCAAAGGGGAGGATTGATCCTTTTCTATTTTTGTGCCCTGACCCGGCTGCGGTAAAGGAAATCAATGGCAAACAATGATATCCCCCCCTGGCCCCTCTTCAAGGTTTAAGAATGGAGTTGGGAGGCTCGTTACGAGGAGATTGTGAATGAGCAATGAGAAGGGAGTAAGATCAACCAAGATGACTTGTCAGCAGGGACCCACTTACTGTTACTATAAATAGAAGGAAAGTGGATTCGTGAGAGATGGAGGGAGCTATAAATAGACTCAGCACTGTCGGCGCTCCTTCCCCCCCACCCTCACCTCCTGCGTGGGTCTGTGACATCCATCTACCTGGATATCGGCGTTACCTTCGTACACCGGGGTCCGCTGGGAGCGATTACCAGGGAAGTGTGAGCGCGGCTGGGGCCCGGTGATAGCGCTGCCTGACAGCCAATGTTCCCATCACTAATCTAAGGAGCCCGAGATAAAACCTGATATAACCATGCCACGCAATCCGGACAGACTCTGCTGCGTTCTGAGGATGGAGAAAAACTGCCATGGACGCCATCTACTTATAAAAAATAAATAAAAAAGACGAGCTGTTAATCTGAACCCATAGCCTTATGCCCCGTACACATGACCGGTTTTCCTGACATGCCAAAAACCGACGTTTTTCCCGACGTGATTCCTCTCAAGCCTGCCTTGCATACACACGTTCATTAAAAAAATTGCTCGACCAAAGCGGGGTGACGTCCAACACGTACGACGGCACTATAAAGGGGAAGTTCCATTCGGATGGCGCCACCCTTTGGGCTGCTTTTTCTGATCCTTGTGTTAGTAAAGTTTGGTGAGAGACGATTCGCGCTTTTCAGCCTCGTGCTCTTCAGTCCGTTACATCGTGACGAATGTGCTACCTCCATTACGAACGCTAGTTTTTACCAGAACCATTCTGAGCAAGTGTTTTTTTCCCCTCGGAAAAGCATACACACGACCGGTTTTCGCGACGAGAAAAAGACTGACGGGAAACACGACGGGAAAAAAGAGAGCAGGTTCTAAATTTTTTGCGGGCAGTTTCGTCAGGAAAACTCCTATGGAGCATACACACGACCGGTTTTCCCGACCAATCTAAAAAATAGCAGTTTTCTCGTCGGGAAAACCGGTCGTGTGTACGGGGCATAAGGCTCTACTCAGACCTTGGGCGTCCTGGATTATTGTGTTAACGAACATGCATTATCGCTTTTTTTTTTTTTGCATGTCAACGCGCATTGTGTTAAGGCAGCCCACTCAAAAATACATCAAAACAGTAAAAAAAAAAAAAAAAATGGATATGCACCACTTTTGACAACACAGCGCAACGCAGCACACAGTATTGCATTACCATGTGTTGTAGTGTGCTGCAACATACAGTGCCTTGAAAAAGTATTCATACCCCTTGAAATTTTCCACATTTTGTTATGTTACAACCAAAAACGTAAATGTATTTTATTGGGATTTTATGTGATAGACTAACACAAAGTGGCACATAATTGTGAAGTGGAAGGAAAATGATAAATGTTTTTCAAAATATTTTACAAATAAATATGTGAAAAGTGTGGTGTGCATTTGTATTGAGCCCCCTTTACTCTGATACCCCTAACTAAAATCTAGTGGAACCAATTGCCTTCAGAAGTCCATCTGTGTGTAATTTAATCTCAGTATAAATACAGCTATTCTGTGAAGCCCTCAAAGGTTTGTTAGAGAACCTTAGTGAACAAACAGCACCATAAAGGCCAAGGAACACACTAGACAGGTCAGGGATAAAGTTGTGGAGAAGTTTAAAGCAGGGTTAGGTTATAAAAAAATATCCCAAGCTTTGAACATCTCACGGAGCTCTGTTCAATCCATCATCCGAAAATGGAAAGAGTATGGCACTACTGCAAACCTACCGACACATGGCCGTCCACCTAAACTGACCGGCCGGGCAAGGAGAGCATTCATCAGAGAAGCAGCCAAGAGGCCCATGGTAACTCTGGAGGAGCTGCAGAGATCCACAGCTCAGGTGGGAAAATCTGTCAACTATTAGTCGTGCTCTCCACAAATCTGACTTTATGGAAGAGTGGCAAGAAGAAAGCCATTGTTGAAAGAAAGACTTAAGAAGTCCCCTTTGTAGTTTGCGAGAAGTCATGTGGGGGACACAGCAAACATGTAGAAGAAGGTGCTCTGCTCAGATGAGACCAAAATTTTACTTTTTGGCCTTAAAGCAAAACACAATGTGTGGTGAAAAACACTGCACATCACCCTGAACACACCATCCCTACCGTGAAACATGGTGGCGGCAGCATCATGTTGTGGGGATGCTTTTCTTCAGCAGGGACAGAGAAGCTACTCATAGCTAGTCATAATCTTAGAAGAAAACCTGTTAGAGTCTGCAAAAGACTTGAGACTGGGGCGGAGGTTCACCTTCCAGCAGGACAACAACCCTAAACATACAGCCAGAGCTACAATGGAATGGTTTTAGATCAAAGCATATTCATGTATTAGAATGGCCCAGTCAAAGTCTAGACCTAAATCACATTGGGAATCTGTGGCAAGACTTGAAAATTGCTGGTCACAGACACTCTCCATCCAATCTGACAGAGCTTGAGACATTTTGCAAAGAAGAATGGGCAAAAATGTCACTTTCTAGATGTGCAAAGCTGATAGAGACATCCCCAAAAAGACTTGAAGCTGTAATTTCAGTGAAAGGCGGTTCTACAAAGTATTGACGCAGGGGGGCGCTATACAAATGTACCCCCCACACTTTTCAGATATTTATTTGTAAAAAAAAAATTAAAACCATTTATCATTTTCCTTCCACTTCACAATTATGTGACACTTTGTGTTGGTCTATCACATTAAATCCCAATAAAATACATTTAAGTTTTTGGTTGTAACATGACAAAATGTGGAAAAGTTCAAGGGGTATGAATACTTTTTTAAGGCATTGTAGCTGTGTTGCCTAAGGCTAGACAGTGTGCATTGCTGGAATGTACACAAAATCACACGTCTTCCAGTAGCGCACAAAAAATGTGTTAGCCTTTTGCACGTACGCAACGGTGCCATTCATTTTTGAAGGCACCACAATGCACCTTGGGAACCGAGCAACAAATTACCATGCATTTTAGTGCGGCACAATTTAAATAAAAAGGTCATGCACGCTTTTTTTTTTTTCGATTTTCTTGCAAAGGGCAGCCCGTTGAAATAAATGGGATGCTCTAATTGCGAGGCACGAAATCACACAAGATCACACAAAAACGCGCATGCACCGTCGCACCTGCATTGGTGTAACTGGGGCCTATGGCCTGGTAAGGAAGGGGTTAACAACTAGGGCAATCAAGGGGTTAAATGTGTGCCTAACAGTGCTGGGTACATTCACTATGAGCTGTTTTTACTAAGGAATGTGCCGAATTTTATTCCCTGCTTTGCAGGGAAACAAAAACAGACACTGACAAGACAGAACTTTGTATTGTTTACATTCACAAGGCTCTGTCTTGTCATCCTCTTCACCAATCAGCAGGTGCCGGCTGTCGATTATTGGCTGGCAACCCGCTGATTGGCTTGTGCTGTGACTAATTACAGCACAGCCAGCATGCTGGCGGCACCCGCACGTGCGCCCCCTACCCAGAAGTGCTGGATCACGTACTAGACACGCGATCCAGTGCAGGAGAGGCGCTCTGCCGCCGTACTCCTACATGAGACTGTCAGCAAGCAGTTAAAGCCTATAGAATAGGGTGACCACGTGTCCCGGATTGCCCGGGACAGTCCCGCATTTTGCAGATCTGTCCCGGGCACCTTCATTCCAGGACAATACAGTGTCTCAGAATGAAACTGACACAGCCACCCCCCGGGCCAATCTGATGCCCCCAAAAAAGGCCGCCACATCACCGCTTTACTCACTGACAGTACTTGTCCTGGCCGGGAATGCCTGGAGAAGCACAATCCCCGCCCCCTGCTTGTGATTGGAGAAATCATAAATCCCGCCTCTTGTGTCCAATCACTGTGCTGTGATTCGTTACAATACAAGCTGATTTTTGGGAAGGGGGGGTGTCCCTGAATGGCAATTTGGAAATGTGGTCACCCTAATGGCACCATGTTTCATGTTATGCCTAAAAGTAGGGTGACCAGACATCCCCGGTTTCAGGGGACAGTCCCTGGATTGAGGACACTGTCCCCGGACCAAGTCTGTCCCCGGTTTTGTCCCCGGATTGGATTTGAACAGAGGCTGGAGCAATTTCAAAGACAGTCAGTGTAGAATAAAAAAATGAAAATCGGAATTACACACCCCCCTGCCCCGCTCCCACTAGCCTAGGGGGATGTATTTTTTTTCCATTATCTGTGCCCCTTTCTGATGATCATGTGCTGGTCGGAGGGGAGGGAATATTTCTTCAGTTTCGGGTGCATTCAGCTCCACTCCCATGTTCTTCTGCCTTGGCTCAAGTCCCGGCCACCTGCCTGCTTATCTCCTTGCCTCCCCTGGTGGAGTGGTCTTCTTCCGCACCCCACCCAGTAGTAGCCGGGGGCCGGAGAGTAAGAGTTGACAGGGCCTCTTGTGTCCAATCACTGTGCTGTGATTCGTTACAGCACAAGCCTATTTTTGGGAGGGGGGTGTCCCTGAATGGTAGTTTAAAAATGTGGTCACCCTACTATAGAAAGCACTAAGGGCCTATTCACACCTGTCCGGTGTGGTGAGTTGTAGTACTGTGCACATTACCGCAACGCACGCTAAGTACATTAGTACGTTGTATTGTAACTCATCTTAACTACTGCAAATCCACTGCGGAGACCACTTTTATCCGAAAGAGGACCGCCTGACGTTTCAGAAAATACCAGGGTTATGGCAGCTATCTGCTGCCATAACCCCCGTATTCTACGTCAAAATACCGACGTATAATGACGGCGGCTGGTCCGTAAGTGGTTAATTTTTTCTTACGTGTACAATTTATTTATAACAATTTTTTTATTGTATATTTAACGTGTCTTTTTTAAATCAATAAACTTGTTTCCTTGAAAGAGCGTTGTGCATTTAAAACAAGACGCCAACCTTCCTCGCAAGCACTGAATGTATATTTTCTAAATGTGTCCCTCTGATATTAATTTGTCTTTCGCAGAGTCCCCGGCTTATAAATAGCCTCCATTTATCCTCAAACGTCAGCACTCAGGGCACGTGCTGTGCAGACCGGACTGGCAGTGAAAAATCCAAGGACATTGCAGGCGAGAAACAAGGCGATTCGTATCCAACGCAGAATCTGCGCTGGGGGTTTATTTTTCATATGATGGGAGAGGAACAGCTGCAGATTTTTATAATGTATTATTTATTATATGGTAAGTGCTCTGGCGCCTTGGAGAATCAAAGCAGCCGGATATTAGAAGGCTGCAAAGAATTGCAGTCATGCTTAAAAAATTAACGGCTCAGGAGGCAGTCTACCCAAAATGGAGCTTTTGGGTAGACAGGGCCCCCAGTCTCCTTGGGGGCCCTGTTGGTAAGATCTCTGTGTTGAGTTCCAGGTTCTGCAAACCCTTTATGGGGTGTCCCACTCTCAATGCTGAATTATTACATTTCTCTTAAAAACACCACAAGATGGACCATCTATATAACAACCTAAGCAGGAGCCTAGGGCCAACTGAATGTCTATGGGGCCAAGCTGCAACTTGGGGATAGCACAACTGGCCAAAGCAATGCACTTGTCCATCACAAAGGAAAATACTCTTGTAGACAGTTGGTGTGTGATGGGGCCATACCAGTACAGACAATGCTAATGGGTTAGACTGCAGTCTCTATTAATATCACATGAAGGCATGGAGGGCAAAGCTGCTACCTTGCTTAGGGCTCCATTCTGCCATAATCCATCTAGAACACCTAAAACTCTAAGCTTGACAGGAGCAAAATCAGGAATTATAGATGGGAGAAATCTCACTCTTATGCCGTGTACACACGTTCGGAATTTCCGATGAAAAAAGTCAGACAGAATTTTTTCATCAGATATTCCGACCGTGTGTATGCCCTATCGGACTTTTTCCATCTGAAATTCTGACGGAGTTAGAAAAAAAACATGTTCGTCTGTATGGAACTCCGACGGAGAAAAAAACACGCATGCTGGGAAACAATTTGACGCATGCTCGGAAGCAATTTCTCAGCTCGTGGTAGTGTTTTACGCCACCGCGTTCTTGACGTTCGGAATGTAGTATGACCGTGTGTATGCAAGACAGCTTGAGCGGAATTCCGTCTGAAAAATCCGTCAGAGTTTATCCCAACGGAAAAAAACGGTCGTGTGTACGAGGCATTCGAATATCCAAGACCTGTCATGCCTTGTACACACGGCCGGACTTTCTGAGAAAAAAAGTCTGACAGGCTTTTTTTTCTCGGAAAGTCAAACCATGTGTAGCCTCCATCGGACTTTTTTTGTCTGAAAGTCCGACGGACCTAGATAGAGGACTTCCGACGGACTCACGGCGGACTTTTGCATGGTCAAAAGTCTGGCCGTGTGTACAAGGCTTAAGATGCCAGGATCTGACTCAACCCATCAGGCTCTGTTTACAAAACTTGGACCGACCCTTCAGGTTTTGTGCCCTTTCAGCTTTTAAAGAGTTCCAAGGAGTTCCCAAGGAGTTTTTGCAAGTGCAGACATCTCCAATCAGGAGTAATCTTTCACTAGGGAAGTAACTAGAGTCATAGTAGAGCTTGTGACTGCTATGGGACCTAGAGGCCCAGCATTGGTCCCCAAGAAATTTATGCAACAGGCAGCATTTGCAAATAAATTTGGATAAAAGGGATGTATACATAGTTTGGAATCCTAAGTACAAAAACAATTACTATTCTGTAAAACTGGAGGAATCACAAGATTGAAATTATTGAGCCATTCATGGTTTTGCTATGACCCATCACATATACTTATGTCCCTGACCTGGGATAAGCAAATACTCTAAAAGTAGATGGACCAATTTGGACCAACATTCTGTCCTTATTACATAGACCCAGGGCTTTTTTTCTCAGACAATAGGTACAGGAACTCCCCTTTTCCAAGTCACTTGTTTTCTCCGCCCCTACCCACCTCCGAGCAACGTCCCTTGGTTCCATCCCCTACCCATGTCCCAGTACCGCCCCTTTTAGACAATACAGAACCAAGTATCATTTTGTTGTGCTAAGTAATTTGTATGGAATTTGGGTTCCCCTTCAGCCATCAACAATAGACCCCTCCCCCAACAGTTGATCTCTTTCAGCAACAGTAGACCCCCCTGCAAAAATAGATCCCCTCCAGCTAGAATAGATCCACCAGCAGTGAGCATCAATATCCTGCAGCACACCCCAGCACCCCTTGACATTACATACAGTCACTCCAGGAGGTGCCGGAACTGCTTTCCCCCGTGTTCCTGCTGAAAAAAAGCCCTGCATAGACCTGAACCACTAGCTGATATACTACATGGGAAAACGTTTGTTGTAGACACCTGACAACTGCATCTACATGTAGCGCTACCCCCAAAGGAGCCGCTCAGAACGGGACAGGTTTTCCCTCTGCAGTACATTGGCTGCCAGTCACACAAACAACAGTCCATCCACTCCGGCTCCAGTAGACGATCGAAATTTGCCTTTTTAAGATTTATTGCTTGCAGACCCAACATCCCCCCCTCCCCCCCAGGAATTGTCCAGAGCATAGTAAAAATTCAAGCCACTCATTTGAATTCCTTGCCCTAAGTTTAGGAGGCTTCTCCCAGAGGCAGGGGGAAGCAATCAAACTCTCAGCCTGTGAAACCACGAGCAGACCAAGGAAAAGGATCACTGCTCCTCTGAATACAGAGCAAGCCAAAAACTAAATTTACCTAGTACCCTATACGAGGAGGGTGCTACATATGGTATATATGAGCTTGTTAGACATCCCATTCCAAAAACCACGAGCGTTAATATGGAGCTGCCCCCCCCCCCCACTCCACTTTGTTGCTATAACAGCCTCCACACTCCTGGGAAGTATTCCCAAAAGATTTTGGAAACTGTTTGTAGAAATATGTGCCCATTAAGCCAAAAGGAACGTTTGTAAGGTCAGGCACTGATGTTGGCTGTTGGCTTTAATTCATATTCTAACCATTGTTTCTTGTCCATCCTGCTTATTTTTATTGTATTCCCTTGTCCTTGTCTAATTTTTTGTAGTGTATGTATAATAAGCCTTTGTCATCAGGTTGTTTGATGGAGGTATGCTGCGGTGGAAAAAACAATCATAGTTCCTTTAAATTTGTGATTCTTCCCGCGGTCTGCCCCTATTTAAAGTTCATTTGCAGTCTATGTCAAATGATCTGAAGAAGGGCCACGCCCCGATACGCGTAGTCAAGACGACAGCTATCTTCCCAATCTACTCTCCTCAGCTTGCTCTCCACCTGTTGTGCTCCAAGCTTCGTTTTGGACCTGCGCTCCTCGATCGTATGACGTCACGTTCGGGTGTTCCCGTCCACTAGCTCCGGTCGGTGGCTGCTCTGGTTGCCTCTCGGTCACCCCTTTGCTTCCTGGCTGCCACATCATTCCACCACACATCATTGGGGATCCCATCGAGGCTCCACACTGTCCATCCGGCTCTGCACACGCTGGCTTCCCTCTTCCTAGTGACATCCAGGAACACATGAAGGTTTTGCCATCGCAGAACTGCCCCACCAAGCCAGTCCACCACAGACTGTTGCTTAAGGTAGTGTTTCTCAGCTCCAGTCCTCAAGGCGCACCAACAGGTCATGTTTTCAGGATTTCCCTCCATTGAAACAGCTGTGGTAATTACTAAGGCAGTGAAACTGATCGAATCACCTGTGCAAAATAATAGAAAGCCTGAAAACATGACCTGTTGGGGCACCTAGAGGACTGGAGTTGAGAAACACTGGCTTAAGGTACTGTCATAGTGAGGAGCACGCTTTGCAGTTGTTCCATCTATGCAAGGAGATGTCTAGATAATTTTTCATCCAATCATATGTTTAAAAGAGTTGCTGGTTCAAATCCCGACCACAACACTACCTGCCTGGAGTTTGCATGTTCTCCCTGTGCCTGCGTGGGTTTCCTCTGGGTACTCCGGTTTCCTCCCACATCCCAAAGACATACTGGTAGGTTAATTAGCTTCTGTCTAAATTGGCCCTAGTATACGAATGTGAGTTAGGGACCTTAGATTGTAAGCTCCTTGAGGGTAGGGACCAATGTGAATGTACAAAATATATATGTAAAGCGCTGCGTAAATTGACGGCGCTATATAAGTACCTAAATAATAATAATTATTATTATTAAATCGACATGCTTTTATCTCATTGAACGTTTTATTTATTTGACTGTTTGTCCTTTGAAGACTGTCCCAATCAGCGCTTTCGATTGTGGTTGCCCCTGAATGTTTTTACTTGTATTCACACCCCTCCTAGTGTGCTCATTCACACAGCTGCTCTTTTGGGCTCTTGCAGGACATTCACAAGGTACTTAGTGCAATAGATGTCCCAGTTTCCTGGCACCAGACTGTTTTTGTCTGTTCATTCACTGATGTTGGCTGTGAAGACCTGACTCGCTATTAGCTCTCCATTCATTCAGTAGGGTTGAGGGTCAGGGCTCTGTGCAGGACACGCAAGGTCCTCCACACCAAACTCATCAAGTCATGTTTTTATGTAGCTGGCTTTGTGCACAGGGGTGCCGTCATGCTAGGCACCATTTTCTGAAATGTTTTCATATGCTGTAGCATTAACAGTACCCTTCGCTGGAAACTCCTGAACTCAATCATTTGTAGGTGGTCCACTAACGTTTGGTCATATAGATAGGTGTGATAGTCAGGTGTCCACTTTTAGCCATTTAATATAACATGGTGCACGTATAAAGCCAAGTGCGCCATCATCCATATAAGGGATAGTCATGTGTAGTCAGTTAGTGAACAAAGGTCGATCAGTATAGCTGAGGAACTATAATTCAGAAAAGTACAGATGGCTATATGGCTGCTGTGCAGTCTTCAAAGATAGATGGTTAATGGGAAAATCAATTCCAGGATTATCTGTTGCTTTATAGTTCAACTGTTGTGCTGATAATATATTCATTGCTACTTTTCATTGATCTCACCTAAGAAAGCTTGTTTTCCATGTTACCATTGCATCTCAATGAAAACCAGTCATGCAAGAAATATTGGGACTTCCCTTGCTAACCTCCTTCTGGAAATGCTAGCCACTTGGCTGTTATCCTAATCCTCTGGCTTCAGATCTTTAAAGCTGAACTCCAGCTTCTTTGACAAATTCTAAAACGAATAGCTATGGCCAAGTTAAAAAAGAAACAAAGTCCTTGCAGCAAAACTCCCCCCTTCAGATTTGAGACTTGGCTTCTTTAGGCATTTTGGAAAAATGTTTATGCATGTTTTAATATGTATTTTTGCGCATTTCAGGTGTAAGCATTTTTAATGATGCCAATGGAATGCAGGATACGTTACATGTGTTTTTCAGGTGCTCCAGTTTAAATCTGTGGGGTCAAGAATGTGTGATCTTATCCCAAACGAAGCACCTGTATTTCTTTGGCACAATAAGCAACAACACATTGCTCAGATGTGAACAGGTCCCTTAGAATATAATGTAAATCTTATTGTTGAGCATTGTCACACTTCTGGATACTCATGACAAATTGCTCAGGTGTGAACGTAGGCCTAGCCCAGTATTATCCTCAGCGAAAGGTCCGCACCATTGTGCCACTGCGGGTCTTCTGGTTGAAGGATGGCCTTCAGTGTTAACCTTAGGCATGTTCGGACATGAGTGCAAACCAACCTAAGATATTCCACCAGGGAGCCTTCAGAACTGACTGTCAATCATAGGCAGCAGAGGCATTCCCCACCCCATGGCTGCAAATATATGCACCCCTTGTATATGTGCGGCTGCAGTGCAGGGAATGCCTCTGCCACCTATGACTGACTGTCAACTTTGACAGCTTCCCGGTTGGATAACGTAGGTGGGTTCGGACTGGTCTCCGATCCCACCTAAGCTCTTCCCTCTCCCATCATTCAACCATAAGACCTGAGCTCACCCTTAATTGCCTGTGTCATACAAACCATTTATGGTAGGCCCAGGCTGTTAAAGATCGGCCCCCTGTTGGCTTGTCATCTTGTAGTTTGGGCTCCCTTATGTTAGCTCCGCTATGTTCAAGAAGAAGGACCACCACCCTCTGATAATGGACAAGGATAAGAGTATAGATAAGGTTCTTAAAGATTCAAGGGGGCTTAGGGGGTAGGGATGAAGAAAGCTGGAGTGATTCATGTCCAAACCAGCCTGTGCCCAGCACTGCTGGCCATCATTCAACCAGAAGACATGAGCTCATCCATACCAGCCTTATTATCCTTACCTGACCAGCGTCATCCAACCCACTTCCTGTTGGCCCAGGCTGTTATGGACCTGCCCCCTGGGAGCTTGTCATCATGTAGCTTGGGTTCACAATACTTCTAAACTGAGCGGTACTTAAATGTCATTATGTTAGATAAATCCAAGAAGAGGGACCACCACCTTCTGCTAAGTCGAGGAAGGACCTTGACCTCGACATCAATGAAAGATAAGGGTATATAAGGGTTCATTTGGTGTTTAAAGATTCAAGGGGGGCTTAGTTGGTAGGGGTTGGTTGTTATGAAGAAAGTTGGAAGTGGCTCATATCCGAACCAGCCTGAGCTCATCCCTGCTGGCCATCATTCAACCAGTAGACCTGAGCTCATCTTTAATGGCCAGCATCATCCAACCCACTTCTGGTGGGCCAAGGCTGTCATATACCTGTCCTCTTAGGACTTTTCATCATGTAGCCAAGGTTCACAATAGTTCTGGACTGAGCAGTGCTTAAACATCATTATATTAGCTCTACTGAGTCCAGGAGGTGAGGCCGCCACCGCCAAAGAAGAAATGGAAGGACCTGTGACATCTACAGACAAGGAAAAGGGTATAAAGGGATTTTGGGGGTTTTAAAGATTTCAAGGGGGGCTTAGGGAGTGGCATTTTGTAGGTTAGGAAGAAAGCTGGATGTGGGCTTTAGGTATCTGACTCACTAACTGTATAGTTGTTCAGGGTCAATGACTCAAATTATTTAAGAACGTGGATCATCATGACAGACTGGCCATCAGCATTTTCCGGAGGAGCGGTCAGCATTGGCAGGCCTACATGTTCTATCACATGTCATAACTCACGCTAAAACCTAATTAAGCCACTGCCTGCCTGTTTGGCAATACGGCCGTAACAACATTATTTTACTTTAGCCTCAGGAAGGGTTAACCGCGAGCTTGGCAATGTATCAGATCACATTCTGCTTCAATTAACCTTAATAGAGCAATTTGGGCAACTGCCTGACTAGGAATATAAATGGGCGCTGTCATCTTACGCTCCGGCTCGCTCTGTAATTAGCTGCTGAGTGACTGCAAACAGTCCATGAGATAAACATACAGGTTTACTTATGGGCTCAGCTACACGGCAGATTTTAACGAGCACCGGGGCTTCATTTCTTACGAATGACTGGCTTGTTGGCCATAAATTCTGTTTTGATGAGAAAACTTGTCAACAAGGGGTTAAGTCTTGCGCCTGTGGCCCGCTATTAGGGGCGAGGTCTTGGTGTATCTTGATGCCCAATGAGCGAGCCGGAAATGATAGCGTTGCAGCTTGTGTTGGGGTTGCTAGGCAGCAACTGCCACCTGTACCAGACCCAAATAGATCTCAGTGGAACAAAATGGCTACCAAGGGCCCAAATATTGGTTGTGAACCAATGTACTGTTTTGGATTTATGCTGCTGGTTACAGTCCATCTGCCTGCTGACGTCAATCTCTTTGTGAGGCGGAAAGCCTAGTTTAATGAGACCAGTCATTTCAACAACCATCTCCCTATCAGATTATATGTGCATGTAATGTATTTTATGCATGTTTGTTACATGTAAAAGTCTCCCTTGTGTAGGCATCCAAACGCCTAGAGATTGCAACTGGGTGCCACCATCTTGGATGAGATGTCAGCAGCCCCAGCAGACTCAAGTGAAACTCTACAGTATTTCCCTTGACTTCTTCCCCGACGGCTACATAAAAGGTTATGTAGGGCCATGAGGGGGAGGGAGGAAGGAGCTGGGTCAACACAGACTGTAATAAGACACTTGCAGAAAAGAAGACAATGAAGTGTAGAGAAGGGGCTGAGCCAGGAAACTGACTCTTATTTGAGTACTCAAATGTGCTAGCAAGTTCGAAGACACAAGTGAATACAAATTAATTTACCCCCTTTGTGACCACAATGCTTCTTTTTAAAGAGGAACTTCAGTCCCCTGTAATGCTGGTCCTAGCCCTCCCTCTTTGGTACCGCCATCTTTAAAAAACGTTCCCATGCCGGATGTGCCCCCAAGTGTCAGACTATCCAGAAAAAAAAAATCTGTTTTATAAATGAATAGGATGCCTTACCTCAGAATCCCCCCTTACTTAACCACTTCAGCCCTGGAAGATTTTACCCCCTTCCTGACCAGAGCCCTTTTACAATTTGGCACTGCGTCACGTTAACTGACAATTGCTCGGTCATGTAATGCTGTACCTAAACAAATGTTGCGTCCTTTTTTTACTACAAATAGAGCTTTCTTTTGGTGGCATTTGATCACCTCTGCGTTTTTTTTTTTTGCGTTATAAACAAAAAAAGAGTGACAATTTTGAAAAAAAAAACAATATTTTTTACATTTTGCGATAATAAATATCCTCCTAATTTTTTTTAAAAAAAAAACATTTCTTTATCAGTTTGACCAATATGTATTCTTCTACATATTTTTGTTAAAAAAAAAAAAAAAAATCGCAATAAGCGTATAGTATATTCATTGGTTTGTGCAAAAGTTATAGCGTCTACAAACTATGAGAAAAATTTATGGCATTTTTATGGGTTTTTATGTTTTCTTTAACTAGTAATTGCGATGATCTGCGATTTTTAGCGGTATTGCGACATTGCGGCGGACAGTTTAGACACTTTTGACACATTTTTGGGACCATTAACATCTATAGAGCAATCAGTGCTATGAATATGCACTGATTACTGTATAAATGTCACTGGCAGGGAAGGGGTTAACACTAGGGCACGATCAAGGGGTTAACTGTGTGTTCCCTCACTGTGTTCTAACTGTGGGGGGATGGGACTAACTAGGAGAGATGACAGATCGTTGTTCCTACTTTGTTGGAACACACGATCTGTCTCCTCTCCTCTGACAGCTAGAGATTTGTGTGGTTACACACAAATCCCCTTGCTGGCTCTCGTGCACGCGATTGCGCGCCCTCTAGTAGCTCTCCTGGGCAAAGCCATATATATATATACGGGATTCCGCCCAGGAGAGACATTCTGCCGCAGTATATCTGCGTGAGCCGGTCGGGAACCAGGTTAAGGATCCCCCTCAGAGTCCCACTTTTATCAGTGTTCCCGCCTTACTTACAGCAGAATCCCCAACAGAGTCTGTTAGGATCCCTATTAGAGTTCCCATTACCAATGTAGTAGCAGGGTGGGAGGTCTGGACGGAGGAGGTCCTATCAACCAACAATGGGAGGGGAACCTGTGCTGCAGACTACGGGGTGGGGGATGTCCGAAAGCAGAGACCATAGTCACCCTCTATGTGCATGGAAGATGTGACCCACCGTCCGTAGTTTGGAGACCCCAGGCCTAGAACCCGCCCACAAGTCAGGACAATCATAGTGAAGTCCAAATGCCTAATCTGCATACTTGTCAGTGACCCAAAAAGTATTGAAGCCAATGAATCAGGATGATAGGCAATATGTTTGGAAGAAGTGGTGCAGCTTCCATAATTCCTCAGTACAGAATTTGTGCTTAGTAAATCAGACTGCACAGGATGTTTTCTCACCAGGATAGCCGAAAAAAACAATTTTCACATGTTATAGAAGTAAAGTGTAAATCATTTCACAATTAGCAGGATCTGCTCATGTTTAAAGCAGGTTGTCAGTTCTTTTTTTTTCTTCTTTTGCTTCTAGCGAAAACTCCAACTCAGGCGGATTGGCTGTGGCTTCTTCCATCATGTCTGCAGCTAAATTTTCTTCTTTTTGAGATTGGGTTCACACTAGTGCGACACATCTGTCCTACTTTGGATCCGACTTTGCCCTGCGACATGAAGCCGACATATGTCCGACTTTCAATGAACGGGGATCCGACTTGGATCCCCGCCAATATCAGGCACTGTGTTTAGTATGAATCTTGAGGGGGAACTCCAGGCCAAATTTTAAATTAAAAAAACGGCGCGGGTTCCCCTCCAGAGGCATACCAGGCCCTTGGGTCTGGTCTGGATTTGAACAGGCACCCCTACGCCGAAAAAACGGCGTGGGGGTCCCCCCAAAATCCAAACCAGACCCTTATCCGAGCACACAACCTGGCCGGCCGCAGGGGAAGAGGGGGGGACGAGAGCGCCCCCCCTCCCTCCTGAACCATACCAGGCCGCATGCCCTCAACATGGGGGGTTTGGTGCTCTGGGGCAGGGGAGCGACCTGCGGCCCCCCCACCCCAGAGCACCCTGCCCCCATGTTGATGAGGACAGGGCCTCTTCCCGACAACCCTGGCCGTTGGTTGTCGGGGTCTGCGGGCGGGGGGCTTATCGGAATCCGGGAGCCCCCTTCAATAAGGGGGCCCCCGGATCCCGGGCCCCCCACCCTATGTGAATGAGTATGGGGTACATCGTACCCCTACCCATTCACCTGGTGGAAAAAAATTGCAATAAAAAAACACTACACAGGTTTTCAAAGTAATTTATTGCACAGCTCCGGGGGTCTTCTTCCGACTTCCGGGGGTCTTTTCCGACTTCGAGGGTCTCCGGTGTCGTCTCCCGCTCTCCGGTTCTTTCTTCCGCCGGGCCTCCGCTAACTTCTTTTTAGCTCTCTTGCTAACAGAGGCCCGGTCTTCCCGTTGTCTCGTCCGGCTCTCCGTTGTCCTTCTGCCGGCCCCTCCACTAACTTCTTCGTAGCTCTTTTGCTAGTGGAGGGGCCGGTCTTCCCGTCGTCGCCGTCGGCTTCTTCTTCCCTCTTCTCCTCCTCGATGTTGATGCGTCGCTTCCTCCCGCTGTAATACTGGCTCTCCGCTCCGCATTAATATAGGCTTCTCATGACGTCACAGTCACATGTTCCCATGACGTCACAGTCACATGCTCCGGGGCCATGTGCCCTGGAACATGTGACTGTGACGTCATGAGAAGCCTATATTAATGCGGAGCGGAGTGGAGAGCCAGTATTACAGCGGGAGGAAGCGACGCGTCAACATCGAGGAGGAGAAGAGGGAAGAAGACGGCGACAGCGACGGGAAGCCCGACCCCTCCACTAGCGAAAGAGCTAAAAAGAAGTTAGTGGAGGGGCCGGCAGAAGGACAACGGAGAGCCGGACGAGACAACGGGAAGACCGGGCCTCTGTTAGCAAGAGAGCTAAAAAGAAGTTAGCGGAGGCCCGGCGGAAGAAAGAACCGGAGAGCGGGAGACGACACCGGAGACCCCCGAAGTCGGAAAAGACCCCCGGAAGTCGGAAGAAGACCCCCGGAGCTGTGCAATAAATTACTTTGAAAACCTGTGTAGTGTTTTTTATTGCAATTTTTTTCCACCAGGTGAATGGGTAGGGGTACGATGTACCCCATACTCATTCACATAGGGTGGGGGGCCCGGGATCCGGGGGCCCCCTTATTGAAGGGGGCTCCCGGATTCCGATAAGCCCCCCGCCCGCAGACCCCGACAACCAACGGCCAGGGTTGTCGGGAAGAGGCCCTGTCCTCATCAACATGGGGGCAGGGTGCCCTGGGGTGGGGGGGCCGCAGGTCGCCCCCCTGCCCCAGAGCACCAAACCCCCCATGTTGAGGGCATGCGGCCTGGTACGGTTCAGGAGGGAGGGGGGGCCGCTCTCTCGTCCCCCCCTCTTCCCCTGCGGCCTGCCAGGTTGTGTGCTCGGATAAGGGTCTGGTTTGGATTTTGGGGGGACCCCACGCCGTTTTTTCGGCGTATGGGGCGCCCGTTCAAATCCAGACCAGACCCAAGGGCCTGGTATGCCTCTGGAGGGGAACCCACGCCGGTTTTTTATTTAAAATTTGGCCTGGAGTTCCCCCTCAAGAGCAGTACAGCACAAGTCGCATGCCAAAGTCGGACCATGCAAGACTGCGGTCCGACTTTGATCCGACTTCAATGATAGTCAATGGGCTGAAGTCGGATCAAAGTCGGACCAAAGTAGTACAGGGAGCATTTTCAAAGTCGGACCGACATGTGTCGGACCAGTTAGGACGGCTCCCATAGGGAAACATTGATTTTCACACGTCATGCGACATGAGCTCCCAATGTCGGAGCGTTTGTCGCCCCAGTGTGAACCAGGCCTTAATGTAGACCTACCTGGAGAGGTGGACCCGCTTCTCTGTGTACTGGCCCGATCCATAGACCGGATCGTGATGCGCTCTGTTCTCCATGACCTCTACGCCCTCTCCTCGATCGCTCTCCTGGTGACTGTGTTTGCTGATAGTATACAGCTGTCCGATTCTGTACTGTTAATGAGAAAGACAAAGAGAGGGCTAAAAATAACCACAACTGACAGACATTAATTATAATACAAAAACAGCACCAACCACAGCAGAGACCTCTCCAGTAAGATAAAGGACAGTGATAATACCTTTAGTTTTTGATTGGAAAGAGCATGAAGCAAACAAAGCAATGCCCTACCCTAATGTCCCCCTCAGTCACCCTCCCCCATAACACTAATCTCACACTAACCCTTCCATTAACCCTCCCTATAACGCTGACCCTCCCTACAACCTAACACTAACCCTCCCTACAACCTAACACTTCCTGTAACCCTAACATTATCCATTCATGCAACCCTAACACCAACCCTCCCTGTAACCCTAACACCAACCTTCTATGTAACCCTAACACCAACCTTCTATGTAACCCTAACACCAACCTTCTATGTAACCCTAACACCAACCCTCCCTGTAACCCTAACACCAACCCTCCCTGTAACCCTAACACCAACCTTCTATGTAACCCTAACACCAACCCTCCCTGTAACCCTAACACCAACCTTCTATGTAACCCTAACACCAACCTTCTATGTAACCCTAACACCAACCTTCTATGTAACCCCAACACCAACCCTCCCTGTAACCCTAACACCAACCTTCTATGTAACCCTAACACCAACCTTCTATGTAACCCTAACACCAACCTTCTATGTAACCCTAACACCAACCTTCTATGTAACCCTAACACCAACCTTCTATGTAACCCTAACACCAACCCTCCCTGTAACCCTAACACCAACCTTCTATGTAACCCTAACATTATCCTTCCCTGTAACCCTAACACCAACCTTCTATGTAACCCTAACACCAACCCTCCCTGTAACCCTAACACCAACCTTCTATGTAACCCTAACACCAACCTTCTATGTAACCCTAACACCAACCTTCTATGTAACCCTAACACCAACCCTCCCTGTAACCCTAACACCAACCTTCTATGTAACCCTAACACCAACCTTCTATGTAACCCTAACACCAACCTTCTATGTAACCCTAACACCAACCTTCTATGTAACCCTAACACCAACCTTCTATGTAACCCTAACACCAACCTTCTATGTAACCCTAACACCAACCCTCCCTGTAACCCTAACACCAACCTTCTATGTAACCCTAACACCAACCCTCCCTGTAACCCTAACACCAACCCTCCCTGTAACCCTAACACCAACCTTCTATGTAACCCTAACACCAACCTTCCCTGTAACCCTAACACCAACCTTCTATGTAACCCTAACACCAACCCTCCCTGTAACCCTAACACCAACCCTCCCTGTAACCCTAACACCAACCCTCCCTGTAACCCTAACACCAACCTTCTATGTAACCCTAACACCAACCTTCTATGTAACCCTAACACCAACCTTCTATGTAACCCTAACACCAACCCTCCCTGTAACCCTAACACCAACCTTCTATGTAACCCTAACACCAACCCTCCCTGTAACCCTAACACCAACCTTCTATGTAACCCTAACATTATCCTTCCATCAACCCTAACACCAACCTTCCCTGTAACCCTAACACCAACCCGCTATGTAACCCTAACATTATCCTTCCATGCAACCCTAACACCAACCTTCCCTGTAACCCTAACACCAACCCTCTATGTAACCCTAACACCAACCTTCTATGTAACCCTAACATTATCCTTCCATGCAACCCTAACACCAACCTTCCCTGTAACCCTAACACCAACCCGCTATGTAACCCTAACATTATCCTTCCATGCAACCCTAACACCAACCTTCCCTGTAACCCTAACATTATCCTTCCATGCAACCCTAACACCAACCTTCCCTGTAACCCTAACACCAACCTTCCCTGTAACCCTAACACCAACCCGCTATGTAACCCTAACATTATCCTTCCATGCAACCCTAACACCAACCTTCCCTGTAACCCTAACACCAACCCTCCCTGTAACCCTAACACCAACCCGCTATGTAACCCTAACATTATCCTTCCCTGTAACCCTAACACCAACCTTCCCTGTAACCCTAACACCAACCCACTATGTAACCCTAACATTATCCTTCCATGCAACCCTAACACCAACCCTCCCTGTAACCCTAACACCAACCCTCCCTGTAACCCTAACACCAACCTTCTATGTAACCCTAACACCAACCTTCTATGTAACCCTAACACCAACCTTCTATGTAACCCTAACACCAACCCTCCCTGTAACCCTAACACCAACCTTCTATGTAACCCTAACACCAACCCTCCCTGTAACCCTAACACCAACCCTCCCTGTAACCCTAACACCAACCTTCTATGTAACCCTAACACCAACCTTCTATGTAACCCTAACACCAACCCTCCCTGTAACCCTAACACCAACCTTCTATGTAACCCTAACACCAACCCTCCCTGTAACCCTAACACCAACCTTCTATGTAACCCTAACACCAACCTTCCCTGTAACCCTAACACCAACCCTCCCTGTAACCCTAACACCAACCCTCCCTGTAACCCTAACACCAACCTTCTATGTAACCCTAACACCAACCTTCTATGTAACCCTAACACCAACCTTCTATGTAACCCTAACACCAACCCTCCCTGTAACCCTAACACCAACCTTCTATGTAACCCTAACACCAACCCTCCCTGTAACCCTAACACCAACCTTCTATGTAACCCTAACATTATCCTTCCATCAACCCTAACACCAACCTTCCCTGTAACCCTAACACCAACCCGCTATGTAACCCTAACATTATCCTTCCATGCAACCCTAACACCAACCTTCCCTGTAACCCTGACACCAACCTTCCCTGTAACCCTAACACCAACCCTCTATGTAACCCTAACACCAACCTTCTATGTAACCCTAACATTATCCTTCTATGCAACCCTAACATTATCCTTCCATGCAACCCTAACACCAACCCTCTATGTAACCCTAACACCAACCTTCTATGTAACCCTAACATTATCCTTCTATGCAACCCTAACATTATCCTTCCATGCAACCCTAACACCAACCCTCTATGTAACCCTAACACCAACCTTCTATGTAACCCTAACACCAACCCTCCCTGTAACCCTAACACCAACCTTCTATGTAACCCTAACACCAACCCTCCCTGTAACCCTAACACCAACCCTCCCTGTAACCCTAACACCAACCTTCTATGTAACCCTAACACCAACCTTCTATGTAACCCTAACACCAACCCTCCCTGTAACCCTAACACCAACCTTCTATGTAACCCTAACACCAACCCTCCCTGTAACCCTAACACCAACCTTCTATGTAACCCTAACACCAACCTTCCCTGTAACCCTAACACCAACCCTCCCTGTAACCCTAACACCAACCCTCCCTGTAACCCTAACACCAACCTTCTATGTAACCCTAACACCAACCTTCTATGTAACCCTAACACCAACCTTCTATGTAACCCTAACACCAACCCTCCCTGTAACCCTAACACCAACCTTCTATGTAACCCTAACACCAACCCTCCCTGTAACCCTAACACCAACCTTCTATGTAACCCTAACATTATCCTTCCATCAACCCTAACACCAACCTTCCCTGTAACCCTAACACCAACCCGCTATGTAACCCTAACATTATCCTTCCATGCAACCCTAACACCAACCTTCCCTGTAACCCTGACACCAACCTTCCCTGTAACCCTAACACCAACCCTCTATGTAACCCTAACACCAACCTTCTATGTAACCCTAACATTATCCTTCTATGCAACCCTAACATTATCCTTCCATGCAACCCTAACACCAACCCTCTATGTAACCCTAACACCAACCTTCTATGTAACCCTAACATTATCCTTCCATGCAACCCTAACACCAACCTTCCCTGTAACCCTAACACCAACCCGCTATGTAACCCTAACATTATCCTTCCATGCAACCCTAACACCAACCTTCCCTGTAACCCTAACACCAACCTTCCCTGTAACCCTAACACCAACCCGCTATGTAACCCTAACATTATCCTTCCATGCAACCCTAACACCAACCTTCCCTGTAACCCTAACACCAACCTTCCCTGTAACCCTAACACCAACCCGCTATGTAACCCTAACATTATCCTTCCATGCAACCCTAACACCAACCTTCCCTGTAACCCTAACACCAACCCTCCCTGTAACCCTAACACCAACCCGCTATGTAACCCTAACATTATCCTTCCCTGTAACCCTAACACCAACCTTCCCTGTAACCCTAACACCAACCCACTATGTAACCCTAACATTATCCTTCCATGCAACCCTAACACCAACCCTCCCTGTAACCCTAACACCAACCCTCCCTGTAACCCTAACACCAACCTTCTATGTAACCCTAACACCAACCTTCTATGTAACCCTAACACCAACCTTCTATGTAACCCTAACACCAACCCTCCCTGTAACCCTAACACCAACCTTCTATGTAACCCTAACACCAACCCTCCCTATAACCCTAACACCAACCCTCCCTGTAACCCTAACACCAACCTTCTATGTAACCCTAACACCAACCTTCTATGTAACCCTAACACCAACCCTCCCTGTAACCCTAACACCAACCTTCTATGTAACCCTAACACCAACCCTCCCTGTAACCCTAACACCAACCTTCTATGTAACCCTAACACCAACCTTCCCTGTAACCCTAACACCAACCCTCCCTGTAACCCTAACACCAACCCTCCCTGTAACCCTAACACCAACCCTCCCTGTAACCCTAACACCAACCTTCTATGTAACCCTAACACCAACCTTCTATGTAACCCTAACACCAACCTTCTATGTAACCCTAACACCAACCCTCCCTGTAACCCTAACACCAACCTTCTATGTAACCCTAACACCAACCCTCCCTGTAACCCTAACACCAACCTTCTATGTAACCCTAACATTATCCTTCCATCAACCCTAACACCAACCTTCCCTGTAACCCTAACACCAACCCGCTATGTAACCCTAACATTATCCTTCCATGCAACCCTAACACCAACCTTCCCTGTAACCCTGACACCAACCTTCCCTGTAACCCTAACACCAACCCTCTATGTAACCCTAACACCAACCTTCTATGTAACCCCAACATTATCCTTCTATGCAACCCTAACATTATCCTTCCATGCAACCCTAACACCAACCCTCTATGTAACCCTAACACCAACCTTCTATGTAACCCTAACATTATCCTTCTATGCAACCCTAACATTATCCTTCCATGCAACCCTAACACCAACCCTCTATGTAACCCTAACACCAACCTTCTATGTAACCCTAACACCAACCCTCCCTGTAACCCTAACACCAACCTTCTATGTAACCCTAACACCAACCCTCCCTGTAACCCTAACACCAACCTTCTATGTAACCCTAACATTATCCTTCCATCAACCCTAACACCAACCTTCCCTGTAACCCTAACACCAACCCGCTATGTAACCCTAACATTATCCTTCCATGCAACCCTAACACCAACCTTCCCTGTAACCCTGACACCAACCTTCCCTGTAACCCTAACACCAACCCTCTATGTAACCCTAACACCAACCTTCTATGTAACCCTAACATTATCCTTCTATGCAACCCTAACATTATCCTTCCATGCAACCCTAACACCAACCCTCTATGTAACCCTAACACCAACCTTCTATGTAACCCTAACATTATCCTTCCATGCAACCCTAACACCAACCTTCCCTGTAACCCTAACACCAACCCGCTATGTAACCCTAACATTATCCTTCCATGCAACCCTAACACCAACCTTCCCTGTAACCCTAACATTATCCTTCCATGCAACCCTAACACCAACCTTCCCTGTAACCCTAACATTATCCTTCCATGCAACCCTAACACCAACCTTCCCTGTAACCCTAACACCAACCTTCCCTGTAACCCTAACACCAACCCGCTATGTAACCCTAACATTATCCTTCCATGCAACCCTAACACCAACCTTCCCTGTAACCCTAACACCAACCTTCCCTGTAACCCTAACACCAACCCGCTATGTAACCCTAACATTATCCTTCCCTGTAACCCTAACACCAACCTTCCCTGTAACCCTAACACCAACCTTCCCTGTAACCCTAACACCAACCCACTATGTAACCCTAACATTATCCTTCCATGCAACCCTAACACCAACCTTCCCTGTAACCCTGACACCAACCTTCCCTGTAACCCTAACACCAACCCTCCCTGTAACCCTAACATTATCCTTCCATGCAACCCTAACACCAACCCTCTATGTAACCCTAACACCAACCTTCTATGTAACCCTAACACCAACCTTCTATGTAACCCTAACACCAACCTTCTATGTAACCCTAACACCAACCTTCTATGTAACCCTAACATTATCCTTCCATGCAACCCTAACACCAACCCTCCCTGTAACCCCAACACCAACCTTCTATGTAACCCTAACATTATCCATCCATGCAACCCTAACACTATTCCTCCCTGTAATCCTAACACCAACCCTCCCTGTAACCCTAACATTATCCTTCCATGCAACCCTAACACTATTCCTCCCTGTAATCCTAACACCAACCCTCCCTGTAACCCTAACATTATCCATCCATGCAACCCTAACACTATTCCTCCCTGTAATCCTAACACCAACCCTCCCTGTAACCCTAACATTATCCTTCCATGCAACCCTAACACCAACCCACTATGTAAACTAACATTATCCTTCCATGCAACCCTAAAACTAACCCTCCCTGTAACCCTAACATCAACCTTCTATGTAACCCTAACATTAACCCTAATAATGTCTTTCCCTGTTACCCTAACACTAGTTTTTCTTGTAACTCTTATGCTGCGTACACACGGTCGGAATTTCCAAGGAAATTCCGACGGAGTTAGAAAGAGAACATGAAAGAAGAATTTCTATCGGAAATTCCGTTCGTCTGTATGGAACTCCCATGGAGAAAAAAGTGAGGGAAGGGGAAGACGACGGCTCGATTCTCATTTTGTGACTGTAACACAATGTGTTGCTTTAATCCCATTGTGACAGGTTCATAGGCCTGTGCACAGGGTGTGGCGGGTGTGCCTGGGCACACCCTAATCACCCTGTGCTGTGCCGATTCTCCCTGCTTACTGGCCCCCTGTCTCCCCCCTCCAGTTCTGCCAGCTATCCCCCTCTCTTATCCTACCGGCTGCTGTGGGGGATGTTTCAGGATGGATGAATGAACACAGTGAGTAATCTGTACAGATCGCTAATGTGTTCATTCTTAACTGAAGCATAGTAAACCATGTTTACTACACTTCAGTGTGTGAATGAACAGGAAGCCGCTCAGCACAGAGCACTTCTCATATGTTCACTGTCCAGTGCAGCTGAGACTGCAGGAAAAGGGACTGGGGGGGGCTCTGTCCCTTTCTCCCTGTTTAGACCCTTGATGTTTCACCAAAGCCCCCAAAGGGCTCCTAAAAAAATAGTAAAAAAATATATGTATTTGTAAAAAATAATAAAAAAAATGATAAAAATAAAAACTACTGACACCGTCCACTGCCCAACTTTATTGGCTCGTCTACTCTTGTGGCGGTCATTGCCATCCCTCTGAAAAGCGATATGTGGTGGTCTTGAACAACTGTTTTTAACCTTTGAAAGCCTGCAGCACCATGTGGCACCCATGTGCAGTTGCAGCGGGCCCTCATTCACTTCAACAGGTCGTGTTTGGTGGCTGTGGTAAATGTTTTGCTGCGCTGCGACCGCGGTAGTGCGCACTATGTGAAATTGCGCCTAGGTGTTCGGTAAAACCGTGGCTCAACAGCCTATTTAATAATTAATTATTTGTAATGACAGCGAAAACGATATCCTGCCAGGGTTTTATTAGCCAACAATATCCCGCAGACCGCATAGCAGCTCCTACTTGGGAGATAATTTAACCCTTAAATAAAAGCCAGCTCTGGCCTCCACAAGGAGTTACGGAGACCTAAGCCTGCGTCATGTAATGATGTCACATGTGCGTTATTAGTGGCCTGGTCACCCCACGCTAACGACCCTCCCTCCTTCCGAGGGGCGGCGGATAGCAGCAGCGGGCTTTATCGGTACCTGTGACTCGCACAATTAGCGCTCGCATCGTCTGTAGTGACACTGCAGAAAGCGTCCATCACCTATGTTGCCATAGCAACACTATCCAACCCAGTGCGATTACACTGCCGCTCGCTGCTTCTTCCTCTCACTTTTTCTTCTTTTCTTCTTCTCTCTCATCCCTCACTCCCTCTCTTCTTATTCTCACTCCCGACTAAACTCTGCTTCCTTTTCTCTCACCTTCCTCTTTGTATCTCTTCTCCCATTGTCTTCCCTCTAATGGTCCCTTTTCTCCATCTCTCACTTTTTCTTTCTTTTGCATAAACTTTTATTTTTTTCCTTCTTTTTCACACCCCCCCCCCCCTTCTCTCTCCTATTCACTTTTCTATCTATCTCTCCTCCTCCCCCATTTTCTCTCTCCTTTTTTCTCAGCCTCCCCCTCTCTTTCCCCTTGCTCTGTCTCCCCCTTTTCTTCTCCTCCCCTCTCCCCTTTTCTGTCTCCTTCTCTCTCTCCTTCTCCTCTCTCTTCCCTCTCTCTCCTTCTCCTCTCTCTTCCCTCTCTCTCCTTCTCCTCTCTTTCCCTCTCACTCCTTCTCCTCCTCTCTCCTTCTCCTCTCTCTCCTTCTCCTCTCTCTCCTTCTCCTCTCTCTCCTTCTCCTCTCTCTTCCCTCTCTCTCCTTCTCTCTCTTCCCTCTCTCTCCTTCTCCTCTCTCTTCCCTCTCTCTCCTTCTCCTCTCTTTCCCTCTCTCTCCTTCTCCTCTCTCTCTCTCCTTCTCCTCTCTCTCCTTCTCCTCTCTCTCCTTCTCCTCTCTCTCCTTCTCTCTCCTTCTCTCTCTTCCCTCTCTCTCCTTCTCCTCTCTCTTCCCTCTCTCTCCTTCTCCTCTCTCTTCCCTCTCTCTCCTTCTCTCTCTTCCCTCTCTCTCCTTCTCCTCTCTCTTCCCTCTCTCTCCTTCTCCTCTCTTTCCCTCTCTCTCTCCTTCTCCTCTCTCTTCTCTCTCTCATTCTCCTCTCTCTGCTCTCTCTCATTCTCCTCTCTCTGCTCTCTCTCATTCTCCTCTCTCTGCTCTCTCTCCTTCTCCTCTCTCTGCTCTCTCTCCCTTCTCCTCTCTCTCCTTCTCCTCTCTTTCCCTCTCTCTCCTTCTCCTCTCTCTCCTTCTCCTCTCTCTTCACTCTCTCTCCTTCGCCTCTCTCTTCCTCTCTCTCCTTCTCCTCTCTCTTCCCTCTCTCTCCTTCTCCTCTCTCTTCCTCTCTCTCCTTCTCCTCTCTTTCCCTCTCTCTCCTTCTCCTCTCTTCCCTCTCTCTCCTTCTCTCTCTTCTCTCTCTCCTTCTCCTCTCTCTCCTTCTCTCTCTTCTCTCTCTCCTTCTCCTCTCTCTCCTTCTCCTCTCTTTCCCTCTCTCTCCTTCTCCTCTCTCTTCCCTCTCTCTCCTTCTCCTCTCTCTTCCCTCTCTCTCCTTCTCCTCTCTTTCCCTCTCACTCCTTCTCCTCTCTCTCCTTCTCCTCTCTCTCCTTCTCCTCTCTCTCCTTCTCCTCTCTCTCCTTCTCCTCTCTCTTCCCTCTCTCTCCTTCTCTCTCTTCCCTCTCTCTCCTTCTCCTCTCTCTTCCTCTCTCTCCTTCTCCTCTCTTTCCCTCTCTCTCCTTCTCCTCTCTCTCCTTCTCCTCTCTCTCCTTCTCCTCTCTCTCCTTCTCCTCTCTCTCCTTCTCTCTCCTTCTCCTCTCTTCCCTCTCTCCTCCTTCTCCTCTCTCTTCCCTCTCTCTCCTTCTCCTCTCTCTTCCCTCTCTCTCCTTCTCTCTCTTCCTCTCTCTCCTTCTCCTCTCTCTTCCCTCTCTCTCCTTCTCCTCTCTTTCCCTCTCTCTCCTTCTCCTCTCTCTCTCTCTCTCATTCTCCTCTCTCTGCTCTCTCTCATTCTCCTCTCTCTGCTCTCTCTCATTC